>CP136060.1:239675588-239913088 GCA_032464435.1 Aegilops umbellulata
CAATCACACAAAACTCAACAAAACATTCGTGAGATCCGTTAGTGTAAGAAAAATAAATCACTACTATAAGTGATGTGTCAAACCAATTCTTATTTTGTTTTTGTATTATATCTACTGTATTCCAACTTTTCTATGGAGAAACCTCATCAAAGAAAACCATAGAGCCATCAAAATAAGCACACAATACAAAGAAAACAGAATATGTCAAAACAGAAAAGTATGTAGAAATATGGTTTGTTCGAACACTTCTGGAACTCCAAATATTCTGATAAACTAGGAAAACCTGGATAATTTGTATATTGATCTTCTGCAAAAAGAATTGGAATTTTATCAGGTTCTTGCGAATTTTAACAATTATTTTCGTGAGAACAAAGTTTCTGTCTTTTTCAGCAAGATCAAACAACTATCACCCAAGAAGATCCTATTGGTTCTACTTGGCACAAACACTAATTAAAACACAAAAACACAATCATAAGAGTAGCATAATTGTGTAAGCACACAAGGACAGAAAGCAAAAAGCAAAAATAAATTTTATTCATTGTGTTGCCTCCCAACAAAGCCGGATGGGGGTATTGATGAAGATGTGAACCATCGAATCAAAGCCGGATGGATGAAGTGGCGCCAAGCTTCTGGCATTCTCTGTGACAAGAGAGTGCCACAAAAGCTAAAAGGCAAGTTCTACAGGACGACGGTTCGACCCGCAATGTTGTATGGCGCTGAGTATTGGCCGAATAAAAGGCGACATGTTCAACAGTTAGGTGTGGCGGAGATGCGTATGTTGAGATGGATGTGTGGCCACACGAGGAAGGATCGAGTCCGGAATGATGATATATGATATAGATTGGGGTAGCACCAATTGAAGAGAAGCTTGTCCAACATCGTCTGAGATGGTTTGGGCATATTCAGCGCTGGCCTCCAGAAGCTCCACTGCATAGTGAACGGCTAAAGCGTGCGGAGAATGTCAAGAGAGGGCGGGGTAGACCGAATTTGACATGGGAGGAGTACATTAAGAGAGACCTGAAGGATTGGAGTATCACCAAAGAGCTAGCTATGGATAGGGGTGCGTGGAAGCTTGCTATCCATGTGCCAGAGACATGAGTTGGTTGCGAGATCTTATGGGTTTCACCTCTAGCCTACCCCAACTTGTTTGGGACTAACAGCTTTGTTGTTGTTGTTGTTGTTGTTGTTGTTGTTGTTGTTGTTGTTGTTGTTGTTGTTGGGTTGCCTCCCAACAAGCGCTATAGTTTTACGTCCTTAGCTGGGCATAAAGAAGGGATCTAAGTTTTGTCATCTTTGGTTCGAGATCCATAAGATGCCCTCATGATTGATTTATAAGGTGGGCTGATTTTTGTTCTAGGAAAGTGTTCCATACCTTTCGTCAAAGGAAATTGGAACTTAATATTGCCTTCTTTCATATCAATTACGACACCGATAGTGCGTAAAAACGGTCTGGTTATGTTGAAGATCCTCCCCGGCAACGGCACCATTAATTCCTTTTGATCGCTCTCTGACTATAGCGCCAGAAAAGCTCCTGTCTGCTAGGACTACGTCTGTATTTTCCCAAAAAGGAAGGGATGATGCAGCACAGCGATGGTAGGTATTTCCCACAGTGAAGAAACCAAGCTTATCGAACCAGTAGGAGAACCAAGCAACACAACGTAAACAACACCTCACACAAATAACAACACCTCACAACCCGACATGTTAAAGGGGCTGTCAATCCTTTCGGGTAACGATGCCAAAAATTTGTAGTAGATTGAAATAATAGATCGCAAATAAAATAAAGTGCAGCAAATTATTTTTTCATTTTTGGTTTAATAGATCTAAATAAAAATGCAAAGAAAAAGTAGATCGCAAGCAAATATATGAGGAAGAAGACCCAGGGGTCGTAGGTTTCACTAGTGGCTTCTGTCAAGAAAGATAGCAAATGGTGGGTAAACAAATTACTATTGGGAAATTGATAGAACCTCAAATAATTATGACGATATCCAGGCAATGATCATTACATAGGCATCACGTCCAAGATTAGTAGACCGACTCCTGCCTGCATCTACTCCAATTACTCCACACATTGACCACTATCCAGCATGCATCTAGTGTATTAAGTTCATGGAAAAACGGAGTAATGCAATAAGAACGATGACATGATGTAGACAAGATCCGTTTATCTATTGCGTAGATATATATCCCATCTTTTTATCCTTAGTAGCAAGGATACATACGTGTTGTTTCCCTTCCTGTCACTGGGATCAAGCATCGTAAGATCGAACCCACTACTGGGCACCTCTTCGCGTTGCAAGATAAATAGATCAAGTTGGCCAAACAAAACCCAAATATCGGAGAAAAAATACGAGGCTATAAGAGATCATGCATATAAGAGATCAAATAAACTCAAATAACTTTCGTGGATATAAAAAGATATGACTGATCATAAACTCAAAGTTCATCAGATCCTAACAAACACAACGCAAAAGGAGTTACATCATATGGATCTCCAAGAGACCATTGTATTGAGAATTCAGCGAGAGAGAGAAAGCCATCTGGCTACTAACTACGGACCTGAAGGTCTACAAAGAACTACTCACGCATCATCGGAGATGCACCAATGGAGGTGGTGAACCCCATCCGAGATGGTGTCTAGATTGGATCTGGTGGTTCTGGACACTACGGCAGCTGGATGAATATTTCGTCAACGCTTCTAGGGTTCTGGTATTTTTGGGGTATTTATAGAGCAAAGAGGCGGTCCAGGGGGCACCCGAGGTGGGCAAAGCCACCAGGGCCCGCCTGGGCCTCCTAGCGTGCCCTGGTGGGTTGTCCCCTCCTCGGTACTCCCACAAGGTACAACCAGGGCCCATCATCTTCCATCTAGCCCATAAAAATCATCATGGAGTTTTGTGGCATTTGGACTCCGTCTGGTATTAATTTTCTGCGATGTAAAAAACATGGAAAACACATCAACTGGCACTTGGCACTATGTCAATAGGTTAGTACCAGAAAATGATATAAAATGACTATAAAATGATTATAAAACATCCAAGATTGATAATAAAACAACATGGAACAATAAAAAATTATAGATACGTTGGAGACGTATCAATTAGCAGCTGGGTTGTCAATTCAATCACACCTAGAGATTAATTATCTGCAGCAACGTGATCAGTAGAAAAGTAATATGATAGTTTTGATAATAGTGATAGCAGTAATAGTAATGGTAACAATGATAGTAGTAATTTTGTAGCAAGTGCAATAGTGGCGATATCAGTAGTAACTTAGCAAGAACAATTTAAGATAAATTTGTAGGCATTGTATCTGTGACTTGTTGGATGATATTCATCATGTGACAGTTATAATCTAGGGCGATACGCCACTAGCTGCAGTTCATCAATATAATGTAGGCATGTATTCCGTAAATAGTCATATGTGCTTATGGAAAGAACTTGCATGACATCTTTTGTCCTACCCTCCCGTGGTAGCGGGGTCCTATTGGAAACTAAGGGATTTTAAGGCCTCCTTTTAATAAAGAATCGGAACAAAGAATTAACACATTGTGAATACATGAACTCCCCAAACTACGATCATCACCAGGAGTGGTCCCGACTATTGTCACTCCGGGGTTACCGGACCATAACACGTAGTAGGTGACTATAGCTTGCAAGATCGAATCTAGAACATGGATATAATGGTGATAACATAAACGGCTCAGATCTACATTCATGGAACCCAGGCCCAAAGTGAGAAACATTAAGCATGGTAAAGTCATAGCAACATCAATCTTAGAACATAGTGGAAACTAGGGATCAGGCCCTAACAAAACTAACTCGATTACATGATGACCGACTAGCGAGCCTACGAAGGAATTACTCACTCCCGGTGAGGAGCATCATGGAATTGGCGATGGAGAAGGGTTGGTGATGACGAAGAACAAATATCCCCCTCTCCGGAGCCCCAAACGCACTACAAATCTGACATCTCGATGAAGAACAGGAGGTGACGGCGGCTCCATCTCGTGGATCACGATAATTCTTTCTCCCTAATTTTTTTCTGGAAAAATATTATTTTATAGCATCGGTTTCAGGGACTGCAGGGCCACCAGGTGGGGACAACCCACCTGGGCGCGCCAGGAGGGGGCGCACCCTGGTGGGTTGTGCCCACCCAGGTGCCCCCCTCCAGTGTGTCTTTGCTCCAGAAATTCTTATTTATTGTATAAAAAGTCCTCGCAAAGTTTCGTTCCATTCCGAGAACTTTTATTTCCGCACAAAAACAACACCATGGTAGTTCTGCTGAAAACAGCGTCAGTCCGGGGTTAGTTTCATTCAAATCATGCAAATTAGAGTCCAAAACAAGAGGAAAAGCATTAGGAAAAGTAGATACATCGGAGACGTATCAGGGTGCCTTGGGCATCCCCAATCTTAGGCTCTTGCCACTCCTTATTCCATAGTCCATCAAATCTTTACCCAAAACTTGAAAACTTCACAACACAAAACTCAACAGAAAACCCATGAGATTCGTTAGTATAATAAAATAAATCACCACTTTAGATACTGCTGTGAACTCAATCTAAATTTATGTTGGTGTAATATCTACTGTATTCCAACTTCTCCATCATTCATACCCCCCGATACTACCCATAGATTCATCAAAATAAGTAAACAACACATAGAAAATAGAATATGTCAAAAACAGAATAGTCTGTAGTAATCTGTAAACTTTGTATACTTCTGTAACTCCAAAAATTCTGAAATATTAGGACAACAGAAGCAATTCATATATAAATCTTGTGTGAAAAATTCAGGATCTTACCACGCTTCTATGAGTTTTCAAACATCTAGGAATGAGCACAAAAGTTTCTGTTTTTTAAGAAAGATCAAATCAATGATACACCAAAGTATCACAAAGGTCTTACTTGGATCAAACACTAATTAAAAACACTAGAACACAATTACTACAGAGGTAATAATGTGTATTTTCATAAAAACAGAAAATAAAAATATTGGGTTGTCTCCCAACAAGCGCTTTTCTTTAAAGCCTTTTAGCTAGGCGTTGATAATTTTAAGGATGCTCACATGAAAGATAGAAATTTAAACACGAAGAGAGCATCATATAGCATGTGAAAAGCAAGTTTAAGTCTAGCATACTTCCTATGCATAGGCATTGTATCAGCAAAAAATTATCAAGACAAGTAAAAACTAGCATATGCAAGGAAGAAGAAAGAAACAATAGCAATCTCAACATAACGGGAGGTAATTTAGTAACATGAAGATTTTTACAACCATATTTTCCTCTCTCATAATAATTACATGTAGGATCGTAATCAAATTCAACAATATAACTATCACATAAAATATTCTCTTCATGATCCACATGCATGCAAAGTTGAGACTCTTCCAAAATAGTGGGATTAACATAAAATAAAGTCATTACTTCTCCAAGCCGACTTTTATTGTCGGTGTACAAAAAGAGGGGTACACTTTTTGTACCCCTATGACTGTGCACGGGCAGTCTAAGCCACGGACGCCGCCGCACCGAGCCCGGCAAGGGAGGTAGAACCAAGGTAAGGCCGAAGCCAAAGAGGAGCAGAATGACGCCAAGACCAAGACCACAAAGAGCAAAGGGGACGAAGCGCCCCCCCGGCAAGATCCTTGCCGGGAGGCGGTTTTTGCAAACCCGGCAAGACCCTTACCGTGGCAGCTCGCCCCACACCTACGGAGCGGGTCACCCTTGAGTCCACTGCCCCCATGGGGCAAGGATTCGGGAGGCATCCCTGTGGTGGTATGCAGATCTTTGTGAGGACATTCAAGATCAGATGTACACTTTAGAAGATGATGGTCCTTGGCGGGATCCCAGCCAAGGAAAACCACAAGGCCCCCAGCAAGAGCCTTGCCGGGGATGGCAGCAGGCGCCACGGCAAGACCCTTGTCGGGACCCTGACAAGACCCTTGCCGGGGTCGTGGCAAGGCCCTTGCCAAGGACACCCGCGGGGCCACCATCGGACCCGCACTAGTCACGCCTCCACCACCGTTCGCATGCAGCTGCCGACCCAACCAGCTGGGCAGGCACCTGCATGGCGGCATGTAGATCCTCGTGGAGACCCACCGCTGCGCCACCTCAGCTGCCTGCCCGCCTACATGGCATCGCAGGCACCGCTGGCCAGGGCGCATGTCGACGCTGGAGAGAACGGCGACGGACGAGACAGGGCTCTCCCCCGCCCCCGATAAAGCAAGGACACCTAAGCAAGGTGCATTAAAGGCACCTTGTCATGTAATGTGAGGGAGAACCTCGCATCACTGTACCCTTTCCACCTCCTGTGTGACACTGTGGCAGCCCCTTTCCCTATAAAAGGAGGCCCCAGGCGACCAGGAAGAGGATTAGGCTTTTTGGAGCTCGACATGCCCCGTAGCTAGCTCAAGAACACAAACATATAATCCACCAAAGCAGGAGTAGGGTTTTACGCATCTTCGCGGCCCGAACCTAGGTAAAGGAATCGTGTACTTCCTGCTCGATCCGCTCTTCTCACGGCCCCCGCGCCCCGCAACCGCAGAAAGGGATTCTCGTGATCCCATAGGTGTCTTTTCCCACCGACATCTTTGGCGCACCAGGTAGGGGCGGCGCAGTTGTGAGAATCGGCTTTAGCAGTTAGTTCGACGCTTCTTCATCGTAATGGCGCCCAAGAAGAAGAAGACGGTGGCGGTTGGCCCGTCGGACGCCGGGCATCCCGTCCCGACGTGAGCGAGCAGCGGACCGGTCACTGAAAGGACCCGGGGCGCTGTTTGCGAACACCAACACCGTCCCAGCAGCCGGAGTTTGGGAGGCGGCGATGTTCGTGCGCCCGGTAACGGGCCGCACGCCGCCGAATCCAAAGACGGAGTCGGGCCCTCCACAGCTGGCGCGGGACCTTCCGAGGTCGCTGCTGCTCCGCCCGCTAGCGGCGCGAGGGCCTCCAGGACTCCTGCTCTGGCGCCGACGGCGCGTTCCTCTCAAGCGGCATGCGATGAGCGGCGTGATCGCCCCGAAGACCCCGGGCGTCGCCGCGGGAAAAGCCCCGGGCGCCACTCCCGGGATGTAGAAGACATGCCTGCTCGCCGAGGTGCTGGTGAAGACGGCGTGCGACCGCGCGGTCGTGATAGAGCTCCTTCTGACATGGTCAGAAGTCGAAGCGCGTCGCGATCCGTGCAGGTTTCGCTGCCACCGACGCCAGCAGAAGCCCTGGCGCGCGCGCAGTTGCTCCTCGACTTTCCTCCCACTACGGGGAAACTCGACGAATGGAGAGCCACCATCCGAAGCCTTGTTGCGGTGGCCAACAAAGATGAGCCGACCCCGACGGAGCCCTCGGGTCGATGTTCCAACGGAGTCCTGCGTACCAGTGGCAGGAAGGCTAGCGGCACCGCGACCACGGTGCACTCACCTCCTCCTCGCCCGGTGCCATGGACACCGGCCTGTCGCAACGTTGCGGGCGACGAAATCTCCATAGCATCGTCCGACCCGCGGACCCACCAGGACCAACGCCAGGTCCTTCATGATCGGGAACATGAAGACGCTCGGACCACCATGGAGCGTCGGCACGGAGCGCGCCACCAGTCAGATAGGCGAGCGGGGCCTGCTGTGGACCACCCGGCACCGGAGAGCTCTGGGGGCCTGCCTTACGAGGTAGGCTGCCCGGCTTTTACCCGTGAGCTGCGGCAGTTCTAGTGGCCCACTCACTGCACTTTCAAACCTGACGTGGGCGAGAAGTACGGCAGCAAGACCCACCCATCTGAGTTCCTCAGCATCTACACCATCGCGATGCAGGCTGCCGGAGCTCGTGACGATAAGGTGCTTGCTAATTACTTCCCGTTGGCTCTTAAACCCAACGCCATGTCATGGTTGATGCACTTGCCGGTAGACTCCATTTCCTCCTGGTTGGATTTGTGCCATGAGTTCGTGGGCGCCTTCACTGACGGTCACCAAGCTCATGGCCGAGCGAGTGATCTCCACGTCATTCCCCAGAAGGGAGGCGAGAGTCTCCGCAAGTACATACAGAGGTTCAGCTGGGTACAGTCACAGGCGGAGCTCCCAGTAGGGAGAGGTTGGGCGCTCGCCCTACCTTGATTTTTGGCGTTTCTGTTTTGTGTATAGGTATATACAACATGGTCGATCGCTAAAAAATAGAACGGTTTAAAAATCAGCATGAAACATTTTGTTGGGTCGTGATTACCCAGCGAACTGGGCCGTAGCAAGTAGCAAGCCCCGACGTCTCGCACGCCTAGCTCGATCCAGTCTACACGCCAGCTCCAGAATCCAGAGTCGAGCAACTCTGCTTCTAGTCGACACACAAACCCTAGAAGGAAAAGAGGCGAGCTCGCACGTTCACGGCGGCCAACCAAGCGCGCGTGAGACCAACGGCCAGCAGGAGCGCGCACGCGGACGTGGACGTGTACTCACATTTCCGGCGGCCAGCAGCACACTGTTCGCGTGAGGCCGGTGGCCAGTAGGAGACCATGAACGGGAAGGGAATAGGGCTAGCAAAGATAATGGACATAGGTAATTTGGTTTTCATTTGAGTGTCATTTTTTAGATAATGGTTTGACAATCTACATATAATGATTAGTGGCATTTTTTTGTGATGAATTGCATATTTGAAAATAAAAATTTTCTGGTAGTTGTTGGCCGCATCAAACTATATTCCCTCCGTTCATAAATGTATAAGATATCAAATTTTTTTTAAATATAGACTACATACGGACCATAATGCGTGAACAAACAAATTAAAATCTGTCTATATACATCTAACTCAAAAAAAAGCTACTAGAACATCTTACATTTGCGAACGGATGAAGTATATGCTTAAGAGTTCGCCCCACCTCAAAAAAAATCCGTCCACCGCCACTAGGTACAGAACAATATCCCAGATGTTCACCCCGCCGCCATCATCAGCGCGTTCCATCAGAACGTTCGGAACCGCAAGATGCGCGAAGAGCTGGCGATGAACAAGGTGAAAGATGTCGCGGAGCTCTATATTCTCGCGGACAAATGTGCCCGGGCTGAAGAGGGGAGGAAGTACCCCGGCGAAGATGCCGGCGTGGAAACCGACTCCTCTGAAGAGGACACCGCCGCCCCGGCGAAGAAAGGCCGGCACCGCAACAGGAAGCGCAAAGGGAAAGCTGTGCTTGCCGTCGAGGGGTCTGACGACACCGGCTCCACCAAGAAGACCAAGGTAGGTGACCCCGGCAAGGAAATTGCCGGATGTGTCGCCTGCCAGGCCTTGGCGGTTGCCGAGAAGCCAGGCAACTCCAACAAGCGATACTGCAAGATCCATCGCACCAAAGGCCATGCTCTCCAAGACTGCCGGCAGGTTCAGCTCCTCGCTGAGAAGCAGAGGGCTGAATACGAGAGGCGGGACAAGGAGAAGGGCCAAGACGGTGCTGAGGGATCCGGCAAGAAACGCGACGGCCAGGCGGGCCGTCGCGGCAAGGATAAGCAACAAGAGAGGCCCACTCGGGGCCGTGACAGAAAGCCAGAAGATGACGATCACGAAGAGGACGACGAGTCCGGCGACCAAGAGTTTCAGAAAGCTACAAAGGCCATGTGCATTGACGGCGGCGCTTCGCTGCATGCCTCTCGGCACCGGCTTAAACAGTGGGCGCGAGAAATTACAGCGGCAGAGCCGTCGTTTGATGCCCATAGGCCGCTGAAGTGGTCCAGCACACCTATCATTTTTGACTCTGAGGACCACCCTGATCGCACCATTGCGGTCGGGTGCTTGCCGTTGTTGGTTTCACCAACAATACGCAACCTCAAGGTGACAAAAATGTTAGTAGATGGCGAGGCCGGTCTGAACTTGATCTCGCCTGCCGTGATCGAGAAGCTGCAGATCCCTGATGGAGACCTCGAAGAAACGGGCACGATTCAAGGGGTCAGCTCGGGGAGAAGCCAACCCAAGGGAAAGGTCACGTTGCCCGTAACTTTCGGGAGCGACCTGAACTTCAGGACGGAGAGGATTGTGTTTGATGTTGCCAAGATCCCCTTGCCCTACAATGGGATCCTTGGCCGCCCAGCGCTGGCCAAGTTCATGGCGGCGTCGCACTACGCCTACAATACCCTGAAGATGCCAGGGCCCGTGACGATCATCACCATCCCCTCCGACAAGAAGGATGCACTGATTTGCGCTGATCAAGTGTACCAGCAAGCAGTCACAGCAGCTGCCACCACTGGGGCACTCGCTCCTGCTGCCGGGACCCCGGGGGGAAAAAGAAGAAGAAAGCCGGTGAGACCTCGGACACCCACTCTGGCAAGTGCACCTCTTCGGAGTGTAGCGCTGCCGTCGAGGACGTGCCAGAGAGCTCCGCCGGCGGAAGCAAGAAGTCCAGGGCCACGCCACCGGGAACCAAGAAGGTTTTTGTCAACAAGGACGACACGGGAGGAGCTTTCACCATAAGCTCCACCCTAGACGACAAATAGGAAGACGCGCTCGTCACCTTCCTGCGGGCGAATGTCGATGTGTTTGCATGGCAAGCTTCCGATATCCCCGGTGTTCCCAGGGAGGTGATTGAGCACCACCTTGCTGTCTGTCCTCATGCGCGGCCCGTCAAGCATAAGGTCAGAAAGCAAGCTTTGGAACGACAAGAGTTTATCACAGAAGAAATCCGGAAACTGGAGGCAGCGGGTTTGGTAAGAGGAGTGCTCCATCCGACGTGGTTGGCCAATCCGGTCCTAGTGCGCAAGGCAAATGGGAAATGGAGGCTGTGTATTGATTACACAGATATCAATAAGGCTTGTCCTAAAGACCCCTTCCCATTGCCGCGCATCGACCAGATTGTTGACTCCACGACTGGGTGTGATCTGTTGTCATTCCTCGATGCCTACTCCGGCTACCACCAGATCTTCATGACAAAAGAAGATGAAGAGAAAACAGCATTCATCACCCCATGTGGTACGTATTGTTTCATACGAATGCCTTTCGGGTTGAAGAGTGCTGGATCGACGTTTGCGAGGGCGGTCCAGATTGGTTTTGAGCCCCAGCTCCATAGAAATATGGAGGCTTATATGGACGACATAGTGGTCAAAACCAAGGACAGGGCCACCCTCATATCAGATTTGCGGGAGACATTTGCAAATCTGCACAAGATCAACCTCAAGATGAACCTTGAGAAGTGCGTCTTTGGCATCCCGTCCGGCAAGCTTCTCGGGTTCTTTGTATCGTAGCGGGGGATAGAGGCCAACCCGAACAAGATCAAAGCTATAGAGCAGATTGAAGCACCCAAGCGAATCAAGGATGTGTGTCGGCTTGCTGGTTGCGTCGCTGCCCTGGGCAGGTTCATATCCAAGTCCGCCGAGCGCGCCCTTCCCTTTTTCAAGATCCTGAAAAAGGCGGGCCCGATGGAGTGGACACCAAAAGCCGAAGCGGCATTGCAAGATTTGAAGAAGTACCTCTCCTACGCACCAACACTAGTTGCGCCCAGGCCCCAGGAGCCGTTGCTGCTATACTTAGCGGCAACGAACCAGGTGGTCAGTGCCGCACTAGTGGCGCAGAGGGAGGTCGACGACGAGGTAATGGCAGCAACAGAGCCCGACGCCACCAGTGCGGAGGCAACACAGTTGGTCGAGGTGCCGCCAAAGAAGAAAGTGATGCAGCGCCCGGTCTACTTCGTTAGCTCCCTCTTGCAGGGGGCTAGGTCGAGGTACTCCGGTGTACAGAAACTACTCTTCAGCCTCCTCATGGCCTTGAGGAAGCTGCGTCACTACTTCCAGGCACACGAGATCACTGTCGTCCCTCGCCTCCTCTGCAGCGGATATTGCACAACCTAGATGCGACGGGGAGGATTGTGGAATGGGCACCGGAGCTGTCTAGCTTTGGCCTCAAGTTTGAAACTACTTCGAT
The DNA here is from genome assembly GCA_032464435.1 of Aegilops umbellulata. Classification (NCBI taxonomy): domain Eukaryota; kingdom Viridiplantae; phylum Streptophyta; class Magnoliopsida; order Poales; family Poaceae; genus Aegilops; species Aegilops umbellulata. The sequence goes on from CP136060.1 coordinate 239,687,443, forward strand.
GATTCAGAGCCGAGTCCTGGTGGAGTTCATTGCAGAATGGACCGCCACACCTGACGAAGAAGCCCAAGAGACTGCTCTCCCCGGCAAGGAGGCAAGTTGCGATTGGATTATGTACTTTGATGGGGCTTTCTCCCTCCAGGGTGCCGGGGCTGGCGTACTGCTCGCCCCCCCACCGGAGAGCACCTCAAGTACGTGATCCAGATGCACTTCCCCAGGGAGGCGTCAACAAACAACACGACAGAATACGAAGGGCTGCTTGCCGGTCTTAGGATCACGGCGGACCTTGGAATCAAAAAGCTCATCGTCAGGGGCGACTCACAGCTTGTCGTCAAGCAAGTCAATAAGGATTACCAGAGCCCGTTGATGAAGGCCTACGTTGATGAAGTGAGAAAGCTGGAAGAGCGTTTTGACGGTATCCAGGATGAATACATTCCCCGAACGGAGAATGATATCGCCGATTACCTGTCGAAGCGCGCTGCCCTCAAGCTACCTGTGGAACCATGTACCTTTGTGCTTCAGCTAACTCAGCCATCCGTTGATCCATCAACAGAGTGGAACAAGAGAAGGAAATCAGGACCCGACAAGTACTTTCCCGCCGAGCTCCCCGGAGCCGCCGGCAAGGATGTTGCCGAGGACACTGAACCCGCCACGGGATGGCTAGCTCCGGCAGGACGCCAAGCTCTTGCCGTCGAGACAGCCGCCCCTATAGCGGAGGAAATGCCTTTAGTCCTCGCCGTCGAACCTCATGCTCCAGCGTGGGCACAACATACCATCCGATTCCTCTAGACAGGGGAGCTTCCTGAGGAGCAGGAAGAAGTGGAAAAAGTAGCCCGTCGCTCTGCCATGTACCAGTTCGTCGATGACGTCCTGTACAGGAAGAGACCGAACGGTGTGAAATTGAAGTGCATCCCTCGAGAGGAAGGACTGGAGCTGTTAGCGGAGATACATGGAGGCATATGTGGATCCCACATTGGGTCGAGAGCCCTTGTCGGCAAGGCGTTCCGGCAAGGTTTCTTCTGGCCCACCGCCCTCCAGGATGCAACGACACTCGTCACCAGGTGTGAGGCGTGTCAGTTCCATTCAAGAAATCTTCATCAACCAGCTCAAGCCCTTCAAACCATTCCTCTCTCCTGGCCCTTCTCGGTCTGGGGGCTCGACATACTGGGCCATTTCCCCCGCGCTGTCGGGGGCTTTGAGTACTTGTACGTAGCCATCGACAAGTTCACAAAGTGGCCAGAAGTGGAGGCAGTGAGGAAGGTCATAGCTCAATCAGCCGTCAAGTTCTTCAAGGGGCTAGTGTGCCATTACGGTGTACCCAACCGCATCATCACCGACAATGGTACGCAGTTCACAAGCCGCACCTTCATGCAATATACTCAGGACCTCGGCAGCAAAGTCTGTTTCGCTTCCGTCGCTCACCCGCGGAGCAACGGGCAAGCTGAGAGGGCAAATGCTGAAGTGTTGCGAGGCTTAAGGACCAAGACCTTTGACAGACGGCACAAGAGCGGAAGGCGCTGGATTGATGAGTTGCTGACGGTTCTTTGGTCAATCAGGACGACACCAAATCGAGCCACCGGCCAGACACCCTTTGCCCTGGTATATGGGGCAGAAGCAGTTATCCCCACTGAACTCATATACGGGTCACCTCGAGTGCTCGCTTATGATGAGCTTGAGCAAGAGCAACCGCGGCAAGACGACGCACTGCTCCTTGAGGAAGATCGTCTTCGGGCGGCTATGAGAGCAGCATGCTACCAGCAAGCCTTGCGCCGCTACCATAGCCGCAAGGTTCATGCCCGGAGCCTTGAGGAAGGCGACCTTGTTCTTCGGCGCGTTCAATCGGCCAAGAATTCCAACAAGTTGACGCTGAAGTGGGAAGGCCCTTATCGGGTAATACGATTCACCAGGCCCGGCGCAGTCCGCCTGGAGACCGAAGATGCCGTTCTGGTGAGCAACTCCTGGAACATGGAGCATCTTTGCAAGTTTTACCCATAAGGCGCGGCTTGTCGGGCCTCCTGGCAAGCCACCTTTTGTACAAGCATTGCCGATGATGCATGTAACCCTTTGTACAAAGCCAGGCGCAGACCCTGAGCATAAATGAAGCGCTGGCGCCATAAGTTATAGCATGCATGCTAGATCGAGTCTCGTCCTTGGTTAGGGTTGATAGTGCTTAGCGGCGGCTAACCCCTAGCTTAGAGGTCGAGTGTGCGTCTCTTTGCCGTTCTTTTGTCTCCTTTGGTTCGCAGGGCTCGGATATCCTTGCCGGATCACTTGAGGATGAAAAAAAAAGAGAAGAGGGACGGACCAGCATCTAGAGCCCGGCAAGCCAGTGTTGCCGGGGCCTGCAAGTACAAAGATTCACCCACGGCGAACCAGAGTTGTCGGGGGCTGCAGTTTCAGATAAGTTCTTCATCCCTTATCATGCATTCTCTTATGGACTGAGGTACGCGAAACCTCGTTTCTTCCTAAAGCTACCGTGCTCCCCTAACTATAGGCCCTAGGGCTCATTCCTGGGGCCAGGTTTGGTCGTAGTCGCAGCAGCGAAGGGACGAAACAAGGAGCCTGAACCCGCCTCATCCCTGCCTCCGCCGAAAGCGTGAGAAAGGTCGAGCGACGTGGGAAGACGTCAGGGCCTGCTGCCGGGCAAGGAAATGTCTATCTTAAAGATATCAAGGATTTACCCCTTGACGTGGGTTCCACCCGCAAGACAAGTGACCCGGCAAGCATCCCTTTTTCATTAAAAGCATTCCACTCAGGTACAGTTCATGGAGGATGAAAAACATGAATGATGGGATTACAAGCTTTAAATTCAGCTAAGACCCGAAGGCTTACAAACTAAAAAGAGATAAGGTGCCCGTAATCCCTTTCTTGTCCCTCTCATCAGGAGGTAGGTCAAGGAGGTGAAAAGGGAAAAAGGGGCGCCTAGACAAGCTACAGGTGGCAGAAGACACCAAGAGAACATATCAGTGGTCGTCCAAAGGCTGGATGGTGATGGCAGCGCCGGAGGCAGAGCTCGAAGATGAGGCGGCAGGACGTCAGCACGTGTCGAAGGCCTCGTGCCCACGTACTCCGAGTTGACGGACTTGCCACCCACCCTCTTCCTCTTCCGCAGCCTCCCAACGCCAGCCGCCCAAGGAGACGGCCCCGAGAAGTTCAAGGAGCCGGCGACACGGATGATGGGGTCGCCGGTGCCGCACGGAGCGGCGCCCGACACCTAGTCGGACCCGTCATCCTGCCGCCCGCTACCCTCGTCGTCGCTGCCGCTGTCCTCCTCGTCACTCCCGCTCGAGGAGGAGTCTTCTCTATCGGAGGAGCTCTCCACGCAGCACCTTGCCCGAGTCCCGAAGCACCCGAAGACCTTGGCAGAGAGGAGACCGCCCTCCATCAGCTTGAAATGGAGGGTGATCCCCTCCGTCAGGCGGTGGATACGGGTGAACGTCTTCCACCCTCGACCAAGATACATCACATTAGGGGCTGGGAAATCGACGCGGACTCGCGTATCGCTGATTCCACAGCCCCTCATGTGCAGCCTTAGTGTCTCAGGCGGGTCTAGCTCCATCTCGCTCGCGAATGGAGTCGGGAGACGAAGATGACGGCGAGGCGGTCGGCGCAGCCTGACGAAGAACTCACAAGGGTCGTCCCCAACGTGGATCTCCAGGGGGAGAGGAACTGCTGGCGGAGGCAAAGCCGGTGGGCCGCCCTGTCCTCCTCTTCGCCGAGCGCCTCAGCCTCGCCCACGGCCTCACCCTCTCCCCCTTCCCCTCGCGGCTGGCTCTGCCACCGCAGGTACAGGAGAAGGAGGGACGCGTTGTCGAACGGCGACCCTCGTCGCCACCGTTGAAGGACCAGGGTTCCCTTTCTCCATGGCGAATGAGAGGGAGGAGAGCAGAAGCTGAAGAAGTGAGATGGAGGAATGCAGGGCACTGACCCCCCCGCTCTTTATAAAGGAGCAGGGTGGGGGCTCGACCGCCCCGTTCCGCCAATGAGGACGTGAATGGCGCAGGAGACCGGGGCCGATCCGCCGCCCCAGCCCGTGGCGCCCGGCTTCCCGCCTCCACCAACTGCCACCCCAGGCGCATGAGCGCCGCGTGGCGAACGTGCAGGACCAAAGTGACGGGTGAGGTGACTTCTCCCCGCCCCGTGATTAAAGGGAGTGGGCGCCTTGAAAGACCACACCTCGGCCCCGTCCAGTAAATGGGCCGCACCTCCACGCCTCCCTCCGTTTATGGGGAAGATGCGAGCCGCCCTCTTTTTACTACGACGTGACGCATGCGTGCAGAGGCCAGCCTCACGCATGCCGCCCGCGTCACACACGTGTCCCCACTACGCGCCACGCGCGGGAAGCGTGGGAGGCGCAGCGCGCGAAGAAACTTACCGCGGTAAAAGCCGCCCTGCCTGCCCGCGCACTGTTCTTGGGCCTGGCCCAACAACGCGTCGCGCTTATGTGTGGCCCAGGCCCGAGGGCTCCTGTCGGTGTACAAAAAGAGGGGTACACTTTTTGTACCCCTATGACTGTGCACGGGCAGTCTGAGCCACGGGCGCCGCCGCACCGAGCCCGGCAAGGGAGGTAGAACCAAGGTAAGGCCGAAGCCAAAGAGGAGCAGAACGACGCCAAGACCAAGACCATAAAGAGCAAAGGGGACGAAGCGGGCCCCCCGGCAAGATCCTTGCCGGGAGGCGGTTTTTGCAAACCCGACAAGACCCTTGCCATGGCAGCTCGCCCCACACCTACGGAGCGGGTCACCCTTGAGTCCACTGCCCCCATGGGGCAAGGATTCGGAAGGCATCCCTGTGGTGGTATGCAGATCTTTGTGAAGACATTCAAGATCAGATGTACACTTTAGAAGATGATGGTCCTTGGCGGGATCCCAACCAAGGAAAACCACAAGGCCCCTGGCAAGAGCCTTGCCGGGGATGGCAGCAGGTGCCATGGCAAGACCCTTGTCGGGACCCCGACAAGACCCTTGCCGGGGCCGCGGCAAGGCCCTTGCCAAGGACACCCACGGGGCCACCATCGGACCCGCACTAGTCACGCCTCCACCACCGTTCGCATGCAGCTGCCGACCCAACCAGCTGGGCAGGCACCTGCGTGGCGGCATGCAGATCCTCGTGGAGACCCACCGCTGCGCCACCTCAGCTGCCTGCCCGCCTACATGGCATCGCAGGCACCGCTGGCCAGGGCGCGTGTCGACGCGGGGGAGAACGGCGACGGACGAGACAGGGCTCTCCCCCGCCCCCAATAAAGCAAGGACACCTAAGCAAGGCGCATTAAAGGCACCTTGTCATGTAATGTGAGGGAGAACCTTGCATCACTGTACCCTTTCCACCTCCTGTGTGCCACTGTGGCAGCCCCTTTCCCTATAAAAGGAGGCCCCAGGCGATCAGGAAGAGGATTCGGCTTTTTGGAGCTCCTCACGCCCCGTAGCTAGCTCAAGAACACAAACATATAATCCACCAAAGCAGGAGTAGGGTTTTGCGCATCTTCGCGGCCCGAACCTGGGTAAAGGAATCGTGTACTACCTGCTCGATCCGCTCTTCTCACGGCCCCCGCGCCCCGCAACCGCAGAAAGGGATTCTCGTGATCCCATAGGTGTCGTTTCCCACCGACATTTATCAAACAATTCATAAGATTTATCAATCTCCAAAGTAGTGGGATCGATCACTATTGCCTAGAGTTGACACTCTTCCAAACCCACTTTCAATATTATAGCAAACAAATTCGTCATGAGGCTTAAATAAAATTTCAAGATCATAAGAAGCATTATCACTCCAATCAAGATCATTGCAATAAGTAGCGGACATAGCAAAACTAGCATCCCCAAGATTGGGGTTTTGCATATTATTAGCACAATTGACATTAATAAAATTTATAATAACATCATTGTAATCATGCTTTTGATTCAAGGAACTATCAAGTATGGGTACAATAGCAATAATTTCATGTTTAACATAAGGAACTATAGCAAGTTCATCTCCATAAGCATAATTAATATTGGCATCTTGTCCATAAAAATAGCAAGCACCATGTTCATCTAGGGAGGATATCTCAATCAAATCAACAGAATCATACTTATCCATAGATTCATGAATATCATTATTTTCTTCCAAAGCAACCGTCATTCTCTCAATAAATTCCTTAACATAGGCATTATGAGCATAGTTTTCAAAGCAATATTTAAGTGTGTCAATTTTTTTAGATTTATAGAGAGTAACATCATACTTTTCAGTCAAAGAAGCAACTTCATAAGCACCCTTAAAAGCAACAAATTATTCACTCTGTTCTATATCATATTAACTATAATCACACTTTTCATAAGGAGATAAGATTTTATTATCATTAAACTCACATAGGTAGGGAAGGTGTTTTTAGGGTTCTTAGAGCAACAAGTAAAATCACAAAGTTCACAAAGATTCCAAGCATAACATAGCAAACAATTTATTTGATTCCATAAGAGTCTCCCTTTTTTAGACAAACGGTGACGCACAAAATGAGCATGCTCATCTAAAGATTTTCCCTCAACTTAACTAGTTGGGGTTTCAGCACAAGCACATATGGATCAAAGATGATCCAAGTAGAAAACTTTAAGTGGATCATAAACCTTTTTGTTTCTGATTTTCAATAAACACACAATTATACCAAGCAAACGAACCAAGTAAGACATAAAGGCAAACAAAAACAATGCAAATATTTTTGTATTTTTCTGAAAAATGTTTTAGAAGTGGGGGAGAGGAAACCGAGAGGCAAATGGCAAATAATGTAATGCAAGAGACGAGAATTTATGGTGGGTACTTGGTAGGCTTGATGTAGAACCTCCCCGGAAGCGGCGCCAGAAATTCTTCCTGCTATTTCTTGAGCTTGCGTTGATTTTTTCCTTGAAGAGGAAAGGGTGATGCCGCGAAGTAGAGATAAGTATTTTCCCTCAATTAAGTACCAAGGTATCAGTCCAGTAGGAGGCACAACAAGTCTCCAATCTATGCACCTGCACAAACTAACAAACACTTGCACTCAACGCGAAAAAGGGGTTGTCAATCCCTTCACGGTCACGAACAAGAGTGAGATCTAATAGAGATAGGTATAAAAGATAAATAAAAGAGCAAACTAAAGTAAATATAAATAAATTACAGCAAGGTATTTTTGGGTTTTTTGGTTTATAGATCTGAAAATATATGATGGAAAATAGACCCGGGGGCCATAGCTTTCACTAGAGGCTTCTCTCTTGAATGAAAACATACGGTGGGTAAACATATTACTATCGAGCAATTGATAGAAAAGTGCAAAGTTATGACGATATCCAAGGCAATGATTATGAATATAGGCATCATGTTCGTGTCAAGTAGACCGACTCCTTCCTGCATCTACTACTATTACTCCACACATCGACCACTATCCAACCTGCATCTAGAGTATTAAGTTCATAAGAACCGAGCAACGCTTTAAGTAAGATGGCATGATGTAGAGGGATAAACTCAAGCAATATTATTAAAACCCCATCTTTTTACCCTTGATGGCAACAATATAATACGTGCCTTGCTAACCCTACTATGTCACTGGTGAGGACACTGATACGTATCCAACGCATCTATAATTTTTTATTGTTCCATGCTATTATATTATCCATATAGGATGTTTTATATGCATTTATATGCTATTTTATATGATTTTTGGGACTAACCTATTAACCTAGAGCTCAGTGCCAGCTTCTGTTTTCCCTTGTTTTTCAGTATTGCAGAAAAGGAAAACTAAACGGAGTCCAATTGACCTGAAATTTCACGGAGATTGTTTTTGGACCAGAAGAAGCCCACGGGGTATCGGAGATGGGCCAGAAGAGTCCCGAGGCACCCACGAGGGTGGGGGCGCACCCTACCCCCTGGGCGCGCCCCCTACCTCGTGGCCGCCTCGGAGACCCCCCTGAATTGTTCCCGACGCCAACACCTCTTATATATACCCAAACTTCCAGAACATAACCTAGATCGGGAGTTTCGCCGCTGCAAGCCTCTGTAGCCACCAAAAACCAATCAGGACCCTGTTACGGCACCCTGCCGGAGGGGGGGGATCCCTCACCGGTGGCCATCTTCATCATCCCGGCACTCTCCATGACGAGGAGGGAGTAGTTCACCCTCGAGGCTGAGGGTATGTACCAGTAGCTATGTGTTTGATCTCTCTCTCTCTCTCTCTCTCTCTCTCTTATTCTTGATTTAGCACGATCTTGATGTATCGTGAGCTTTGCTATTATAGTTGTATCTTATGACGTTTCTCCCCCTCTACTCTCTTGTAATGGATTGCGTTTTCCCTTCGAAGTTATCTTATCGGATTGAGTCTTTAAGGACTTGAGAACACTTGATGTATGTCTTGCATGGGATACCCCGTGGTGACAATGGGGTATTCTATTGATTCACTTGATGTATGTTTTGGTGATCAAATTGCCGGTTCCATGACCTTGGGAATCTATGCATAGGGGTTGGCACACGTTTTCGTCTTGACTCTCCGGTAGAAACTTTGGGGCACTCTTTGAAGTTCTTTGTGTTGGTTGAATAGATGAATCTGAGATTGTGTGATGCATATCGTATAATCATACCGATGGATACTTGAGGTGACATTGGAGTATCTAGGTGACATTAGGGTTTTGGTTGATTTTTGTCTTAAGGTGTTATTCTAGTATGAACTCTATGATAGATCGAACGGAAAGAATAGTTTTGTGTTATTTTACTACGGAATCTTGAATAGATCGATAAGAAAGGATAAATTTGAGGTGGTTTCGTACCCTACAATAATCTCTTCGTTTGTTCTCCGCTATTAGTGACTTTGGAGTGACTCTTTGTTGCATGTTGAGGGATAGTGATCCAATTATGTTATTATTGTTGAGAGAACTTGCACTAGTGAAAGTATGAACCCTAGGCCTTGTTTCCTAGCATTGCAATACCGTTTACACTCACTTTTATCGCTTGTTACCTTCCTGTTTTTATAATTTCAGATTACAAAAACCTATATCTACCATCCATATTGCACTTGTATCACCATCTCTTCGCCGAACTAGTGCACCTATACAATTTACCATTGTATTGGGTGTGTTGGGGACACAAGAGACTCTTTGTTATTTGGTTGCAGGGTTGTTCGAGAGAGACCATCTTCATCCTATGCCTCCCATGGATTGATAAACCTTAGGTCATCCACTTGAGGGAAATTTGCTACTGTCCTACAAACCTCTGCGCTTGGAGGGCCAACAACGTCTACAAGAAGAAGGTTGAGTAGTCGAGATCAAGCAATTTCTGGCGCCATTGGCAGGGAGGTTAGTGCTTGAAGGTATATCTTTAGATCTTGCAATTGAATCTTTTGGTTTCTTGTTCTATCACTAGTTTAGTTTATAAAAGAAAACTACAAAAAAATGGAATTGAGGTTACCTCATATGCTTCATCTTTTTAATGTCTTTCGTGAAAATAATGGAAAGGAAAATTATGCTCAAGTGCTAGAAGAAGAAATCTATAAAATGTTTGGCACTAAATCTTTGTATGATGAGGATGATTGCAATGTTGTTAGTATGAATTCCTTGAATATCTATGATGCTAATGATATGCAAAGCCACAAGCTTGGGGATGCTATGTTTGATGAAGTTGATATTTTTTGTCCCCCAAGTCTTGATGAGCAAATTTATTTTGATGATAGCATGCCTCCTATTTATGATGATTATATTGATGAAAGTGGGTTTGGAACAGTGTCAACTTTAGGAAGTAATGATCCCACTATTTTTGAGGGTGTTGAATCCTATAATATTTATGAAAGTGGATTTGGAGAGGTCATGACTTTATTTAGTGATGAATCCACTATTTTGGAAGAGGTTTCAATTGATTATGACACGGCCAAGTCCGTGCGCGCCTTGGGCCCGGGGGCTACTGTCGGCGTTCTGGGAACGGGGGTCCCCAGACATGCCTGCCTGCGGCCTGCGGCGTGGCTCGAGTGGGGGCCCAACGTGGCCCATCTTCGTCAACACAAGGTTCAAGACCCTCGCGAGGGGCCAAGCCTCGCGAGGCGGACGACACTACGCTTCCTCAAGCATGGCCTCCTTAGGCTGGCTCGATAGGAGGCGGAGAGATCAAGGCGGGTACCTCACGAGGTGCCCATGATGCAAGCCATGACGACCAAGGGTGCCAGGCGGGCGCCAGCCCGCACAGCGTCTCCCTTTCCTCTTTGGTCCAAAGGGGGGCAAGCGCAGGAGAGAGGATCAAGCAAAGGCATCCATTTCGGTGCAATGAGACCAAGACCAGTCCAACGGTGGGAAGGAGGTCACCATGGAGCCCAGGACGGCGTCACCACAGGGCCTTTGGCAGGCGAAGACCAACTTTAGTCAGGATAAGTGTACCAGATGTTCCCCTTCAAATTGGCCAATTGTTGGCGCCCTTCACACTCAATATTTGGGAAGAGGCCCAGGGCCTTTGCCTATAAATAGGACTAGCCACCCCCAGGGTAGAGAGACCGGATTCATGACCTAGAACAAGCAGAGAGAGAGAGAGAGAGAGAGAGAGAGAGAGAGAGAGAGAGAAAGAGAAGGGCGATCGAACTCCCCCTAGCAGTTCATCCCCTAGCCAAGAACAGGCCCTCGCGAGGTCGTTCTTCCTTGTACTGTTCTTCACCATCAGCCCAAGAGGCAATCCACCCACCACACTGGAGTAGGGTATTACACCACAATGGTGGCCCGAACCAGTATAAACCCTGTGTCCCTTGTGTTGTCCTTGCAGTAGTTTAGATCCTTGCGAGACGGAGAGGTAGAGGGCTCGATCTCCGCGCGCACCCTAGAGTTCGAACCTTAAGGGTCTGCCGGAACCCCAGAATCCGACATTTGGCGCGCCAGGTAGGGGTGTGCCGGAATCAGTCTTCCACTGCTCCGCTCTCCTCCGACCATCGCATCCATGTCTGACGCTCGTCGGGCCCGCGCCGAGCGCCGGGCCGCCATCGCTTCACGCGCCGTCCAGACGGCCCCCGTCTGTGGGCGTCCCCGTCGTTCCCCGTCGCCCGCCGTCAATGCCGCCACCGGCCCGGCGGGGAACGAGCAGCAAGCATCCTCTCAGCACCCGTCCGTGCGGCGGGATGGCCGCACCGCCACTCCGTCGCTCACCCCGGTCGGTTCTTCGTTGCACGTGCTTCGCGCGCCTTTGGAGGCTCGGGCTGCGCTCATCGCGGCGAACGAGCTCCTGCGCTACCTCCCCGTCGACGACGTCTACAAGGAGTGGCTCGACCGCGTCGCTAAGCTCGTCCGCGCCGCAGGGGGCTCTCCCGCGCCTTCCGCACCGCTGCGCCGCACTCCACCCCGCATGGGCAATGAAGCCCCGGGGGCATTCCAGCCGCCTCCTTTCCAAGAAGATGCCATGGCCCCAAGGCGCGCAGCTCCTGGGCGGAACCCGCTCCGTCATGCACCGGCCCAGCAAGAACGGAGCTGCCAAGAAGTCCCGCGACCGCAAGAGGCCGCCCGGGCGCTCCTAGCCCCGGCTCGCCGAGACCCCGCTCCAGCTCCGGCACGTCAAGACCCCGCGCTGCTCCCAGCTGCGGCGCAAGGGGACCCACAAGGCCAAGCTCTCCCTTAACCAAAACCTCCCGCGGTCACCGCCGGCTGCCGCGCCTACACCCCCGAGCTGCGTAGCGTCGCGTGGCCCGGCAAGTTCAAGCCGGACCTGCCTCCTCGCTACAACGGCACAACTGATCCCACGGAGTTCCTCTAGCTCTACAAGCTGGGAATCGAAGCTGCCAGCGGGGACGAAAAGGTCATGGCGAACTGGTTCCCCATGGTGCTGAAGGAAGGTGCTCGCACTTGGCTCCTAAACCTGGCCCCAGGCACGATCTCCTCCTGGGACCATATGCGTACCCGCTTCATCGCCAACTTCCAAGGTACCCGCGCCCGGCCTCCCGCCTTGAGCGACATGCGCCGCATCAAGCAGCAACCTGGGGAGACCCTGCAGAAGTACATCCAGCGCTTCAACAGTGCGCGCCTCAAGATCCCCAGGGTGTCTGAAGAAGCCATCATTTCGGCCTTCTCCGATGGCGTGCGCGACGTCAAGATGAAGGAGGAGTTGGCGATGCACGAAGACCTCTGCACCTCCCTGGAACTGTTCAACCTAGCGACCAAGTGCGCCAGAGCTGAGGAGGGACGTCTCTCCTGAAGGAAATATGCCCTAGAGGCAATAATAAAGTTATTATTTATTTCCTTATATCATGATAAATGTTTATTATTCATGCTAGAATTGTATTAACTGGAAACATAATACATGTGTGAATACATAGACAAACAGAGTGTCACTAGTATGCCTCTACTTGACTAGCTCATTAATCAAAGATGGTTATGTTTCCTAGCCATGAACAAAGAGTTGTTATTTGATTAACGAGATCACATCATTAGTTGAATGATCTGATTGACATGACCCATTACATTAGCATAGCACCCGATCGTTTAGTATGTTGCTATTGCTTTTATCCATGACTTATACATGTTCCTTCAACTATGAGAATATGCAACTCCCATTTACCGTAGGGACACTTTGTGTGCTACCAAACGTCACAACGTAACTGGGTGATTATAAAGGTGCTCTACAAGTGTCTCCGAAGGTACATGTTGAGTTGGCATATTTCGAGATTAGGATTTGTCACTCCGATTGTCGGAGAGGTATCTCAGGGCCTTCTCGGTAATGCACATCACATAAGCCTTGCAAGAATTGCAACCAATGAGTTAGTTGCGAGATGATGTATTACGGAACGAGAAAAGAGACTTGCCGGTAACGAGATTGAACTAGGTATTGGATACCGACGATCGAATCTCGGGCAAGTAACATACCGATGACAAAGGGAACAAACGTATGTTGTTATGCGGTCTGACCGATAAAAGATCTTCGTAGGATATGTAGGAGCCAATATGGGCATCCAGGTCCCGCTGTTGGTTATTGACCGGAAACGTGTCTCGGTCATGTCTACATTGTTCTCGAACCGTAGGGTCCGCACGCTTAAGGTTACGATGACAGTTATTATGAGTTTATGCATTTTGATGTACCGAAGGAGTTCGGAGTCCCGGATGTGATCACGGACATGACGAGGAGTCTCGAAATGGTCGAGACGTAAAGAATGATATATTGGAAGCCTATGTTTGGACATCGGATGCATTCCAGGTAAAAACAGGATTTTACCGGAATACCGGGAGGGTTACCGGAACCCCCCGGGAGCATAATGGGCCAACATGGGACTTGGAGGAGAAGTGAGAGGGCAGCCCTAGGGGCTGCGCGCCTCCCCCCTTCCCCTAGTCCTATTAGGACTAGGAGAGGTGGGCGCCCCCCTCTCTTTCTCTCTCCCCTTGGAGAATCCTAGTCCAACTAGGATTGGGGGGGGGGGGAATCCTACTCCCAGAGGGAGTAGGACTCCTCCTGCGCCTCCCTCCTTTGGCCGGCCAGCCTCCCCCCCTTCATCCTTTATATACGGGGGCAGGGGACACCCCAAGACACACAAGTTGATCTACGGATCGTTCCTTAGCCGTGTGCGGTGCCCCCTTCCACCAAATTCCACCTCGATTATATCGTTGCAGTGCTTAGGCGAAGCCCTGCGCCGGTAACACATCAAGATCGTCACCACGCCGTCGTGCTGACGGAACTCTTCCTCGACGCTTTGCTGGATCGGAGCCCGGGGATCGTCATCGAGCTGAACGTGTGCCAAGAACTCGGAGGTGCCGGAGTAACGGTGCTGTGATCGGTTGGATCGCGAGGAGAACGTACGACTACTTCCTCTACGTACGACTACTTCCTCTACGTTGTGTCAACGCTTCCGCTTCGGTCTACGAGGGTACGTAGACAAACACTCTCCCCTCTCGTTGCTATGCATCACCATGATCTTGCGTGTGCGTAGGAAATTTTTTGAAATTACTACGTTCCCCAACAGTGGTATCAGAGCCAGGTTTTATGGTTTGATGTTATTTGCACGAGTAGAACACAAGTGAGTTGTGGATGATACAAGTCATACTGCCTACCAGCATGTCATACTTTGGTTCAGCGGTATTGTTGGACGAGACGATCCGGACCAACCTTACGCGTACGCTTACGCGAGACCGGTTCCCTCGACGTGCTTTGCACATAGATGGCTTGCGGAAGACTGTCTCTCCAACTTTAGTTGAACCGAGTGTGGCTACGCCCGGTCCTTGAGAAGGTTAAAACGGAGTCTATTTGACAAACTATCGTTGTGGTTTTGATGCGTAGGTAAGATGAGTTCTTGCTTAAAGCCCGTAGCAGCCACGTAAAACTTGCAACAACAAAGTAGAGGACGTCTAACTTGTTTTTGCAGGGCATGTTGTGATGTGATATGGTCAAGACGTGATGCTAAATTTTATTGTATGAGATGATCATGTTTTGTAACCGAGTTATCGGCAACTGGCAGGAGCCATATGGTTGTCGCTTTATTGTATGCAATGCAATCGCGATGTAATGCTTTACTTTATTGCTAAACGGTAGTGATAGTCGTAGAAGCATAAGATTAGCGAGACGACAACGATGCTGCGATGAAAATCAAGGTGTCGCGCCGGTGACGATGGTGATCATGACGGTGCTTCGAAGATGGAGATCACAAGCACAAGATGATGATGGCCATATCATATCACTTATATTGATTGCATGTGATGTTTATCCTTTTATGCATCTTATCTTGCTTTGATTGACGGTAGCATTATAAGATGATCTCTCACTAAATTATCAAGAAGTGTTCTCCCTGAGTATGCACCGTTGCGAAAGTTCTTCGTGCTGAGACACCACGTGATGATCGGGTGTGATAGGCTCTACGTTCAAATACAACGGGTGCAAAACAGTTGCACACGCGGAATACTCAGGTTTAACTTGACGAGCCTAGCATATACAGATATGGCCTCGGAACACAGAGACCGAAAGGTCGAGCGTGAATCATATAGTAGATATGATCAACATAATGATGTTCACCATTGAAACTACTCCATCTCACGTGATGATCGGACATGGTTTAGTTAATTTGGATCACGTGATCACTTAGAGGATTAGAGAGATGTCTATCTAAGTGGGAGTTCTTAAGTAATATGATTAATTGAACTTTAATTTATCATGAACTTAGTACCTGATAGTATCTTGCTTGTCTATGTTGTGTAGATAGATGGCTCGTGCTGTTGTTCCGTTGAATTTTAATGCGTTCCTTGAGAAAGCAAAGTTGAAAGATGATGGTAGCAATTACACGGACTGGGTCCGTAACTTGAGGATTATCCTCATTGCTGCACAGAAGAATTACGTCCTGGAAGCACCGCTAGGTGCCAGGCCTGGTGCAAGAGCTACGCCAGATGTTGTGAACGTCTGGCAAAGCAAAGCTGATGACTACTCTATAGTTCAGTGTGCCATGCTTTACGGCTTAGAACCGGGACTTCAACGACGTTTTGAACACCATGGAGCATATGAGATGTTCCAGGAGTTGAAGTTAATATTTCAAGCAAATGCCCGGATTGAGAGATATGAAGTCTCCAATAAGTTCTATAGCTGTAAAATGGAGGAGAATGGTTCTGTCAGTGAGCATATACTCAGAATGTCTGGGTATAACAATCACTTGATTCAACTGGGAGTTAATCTTCCGGATGATTGCGTCATTGACAGAATTCTCCAATCACTGCCACCAAGCTATAAGAGCTTCGTGATGAACTATAATATGCAAGGGATGACCAAAACTATGCCCGAGCTCTTCGCGATGCTAAAAGCCGCGGAGGTAGAAATCAAAAAGGAGCATCAAGTGTTGATGGTTAACAAAACCACTAGTTTCAAGAAAAAGGGCAAAGGGAAGAAAAAGGGGAACTTCAAAAAGAACAGCAAGCAAGTTGCTACTCAAGAGAAGAAACCCAAGTCTGGACCTAAGCCTGAAATTGAGTGCTTCTATTGCAAGCAGACTGGTCACTGGAAGCGGAACTGCCCCAAGTATTTGGCGGATAAGAAGGATGGCAAGGTTAACAAAGGTATATATGATATACATGTTATTGATGTGTACCTTACTAATTCTCGCAGTAGCACCTGGGTATTTGATACTGGTTCTGTTGCTAATATTTGCAACTCAAAACAGGGGCTACGGATTAAGCGAAGATTGGCTAAGGACGAGGTGACGATGCGCGTGGGAAACGGTTCCAAAGTCGATGTGATCGCGGTCGGCACGCTACCTCTACATCTACCTTCGGGATTAATATTAGATCTAAATAATTGTTATTTAGTACCAGCGTTGAGCATGAACATTATATCTGGATCTTGTTTGATGCGAGACGGTTATTCATTTAAAGCAGAGAATAATGGTTGTTCTATTTATATGAGTAATATCTTTTATGGTCATGCGCCATTAAAGAGTGGTTTGTTCTTACTTAATCTCGATAGTAGTAATACACATATTCATAATGTTGAAACCAAAAGATGCAGAGTTGATAATGATAGTGCAACTTATTTGTGGCACTGCCGTTTAGGTCATATCGGTGTAAAGCGCATGAAGAAACTCCATACTGATGGACTTTTGGAGTCACTTGATTATGAATCACTTGGCACTTGCGAACCGTGCCTTATGGGCAAGATGACTAAAACACCGTTCTCCGGTACTGTGGAGAGAGCAACAGATTTATTGGAAATCATACATACTGATGTATGTGGTCCAATGAATGTTGAGGCTCGTGGCGGATATCGTTATTTTCTCACCTTCACTGATGATTTAAGCAGATATGGGTATATCTACTTAATGAAACACAAGTCTGAAACATTTGAAAAGTTCAAAGAATTTCAGAGTGAAGTGGAAAATCATCGTAACAAGAAAATAAAGTTTCTACGATCTGATCGTGGAGGAGAATATTTGAGTTGCGAGTTTGGTCTACATTTGAAACAATGCGGAATAGTTTCGCAACTCACGCCACCCGGAACACCACAACGTAATGGTGTGTCCGAACGTCGTAATCGTACTTTACTGGATATGGTGCGATCTATGATGTCTCTTACCGATTTACCGCTATCTTTTTGGGGTTATGCTCTAGAGACGGCCGCATTCACGTTAAATAGGGCACCATCAAAATCCGTTGAGACAACGCCTTATGAACTGTGGTTTGGCAAGAAACCAAAGTTGTCATTTCTTAAAGTTTGGGGCTGCGATATTTATGTGAAAAAGCTTCAACCTGATAAGCTCGAACCCAAATCGGAAAAATGCGTCTTCATAGGATACCCAAAGGAGACTATTGGGTATACCTTCTATCACAGATCCGAAGGCAAAATTTTTGTTGCTAAAGTCGGAAACTTTCTAGAGAAGGAGTTTCTCTCGAAAGAAGTGAGTGGGAGGAAAGTAGAACTTGATGAGATAACAGTATCTGCTCCTTTATTGAGAAGTAGTACATCACAGAAATCTGTTTCTGTGACACCTACATCAAATAGGGAGGAAGCTAATGATAATGATCATGAAACTTCAGATCAATTTTCTACTGAACTTCGTAGATCAACCAGAGTAAGATCCGCACCAGAGTGGTACGGTAATCCTATTTTGGAAGTCATGTTACTAGACCATGATGAACCTACGAACTATGAAGAAGCGATGGTGAGCCCAGATTCCGCAAAGTGGCTTGAGGCCATGAAATCTGAGATGGGATCCATGTATGATAACAAAGTGTGGACTTTGGTTGACTTGCCCGATGATCGGCAAGCAATAGAAAATAAATGGATTTTTAAGAAGAAGACTGACGCTGATGGTAATATTACTGTCTATAAAGCTCGACTTGTTGCAAAAGGTTTTCGACAAGTTCAAGGGATTGACTACGATGAGACTTTCTCACCCGTAGCGATGCTTAAGTCTGTCCGAATCATGTTAGCAGTTGCCGCATTTTATGATTATGAAATTTGGCAAATGGATGTCAAAACTGCATTCCTGAATGGATTTCTGGAAGAAGAGTTGTATATGATGCAACCAGAAGGTTTTGTCGATCCAAAGGAAGCTAACAAAGTGTGCAAGCTCCAGCGATCCATTTATGGACTGGTGCAAGCCTCTCGGAGTTGGAATAAACGCTTTGATAGTGTGATCAAAGTTTTTGGTTTTATACAGACTTTCGGAGAAGCCTGTATTTACAAGAAAGTGAGTGGGAGCTCTGTAGCATTTCTGATATTATATGTGGATGACATATTACTGATCGGAAATAATATAGAATTTCTGGATAGCATAAAGAGATACTTGAATAAAAGTTTTTCAATGAAGGACCTCGGGGAAGCTGCTTACATATTGGGCATTAAGATCTATAGGGATAGATCAAGACGCCTAATAGGACTTTCACAAAGCACATACCTTGACAAAGTTTTGAAAAAGTTCAGAATGGATCAGGCAAAGAAAGGGTTCTTGCCTGTGGCACAAGGTGTGAAATTGAGTAAGACTCAATGCCCGACCACCGCAGAAGATAGAGAGAAAATGAAAAATGTTCCCTATGCTTCAGCCATAGGCTCTATCATGTATGCAATGCTGTGTACCAGACCAGATGTGTGCCTTGCTGTAAGTTTAGCAGGCAGGTACCAAAGTAATCCAGGAGTGGATCACTGGACAGCGGTCAAGAACATCCTTAAGTACTTGAGAAGGACTAAGGATATGTTTCTCATTTATGGAGGTGACAAAGAGCTCGTCGTAAACGGTTACGTCGATGCAAGCTTTGACACTGATCCGGACGATTCCAAATCACAAACCGGATACATATTTACATTAAACGGTGGAGCTGTCAGTTGGTGCAGTTCTAAACAAAGCGTCGTGGCGGGATCTACATGTGAAGCTGAGTACATAGCCGCTTCGGAAGTAGCTAATGAAGGAGTCTGGATGAAGGAGTTCATATCCGATCTAGGTGTTGTACCTAGCGTATCGGGTCCAATGAAAATCTTTTGTGACAATACTGGTGCAATTGCCTTGGCAAAGGAATCCAGATTTCACAAAAGAACCAAACACATCAAGAGACGCTTCAACTCCATCCGGGATTTGGTCCAGGTGGGAGACATAGAGATATGCAAGATACATACGGATCTGAATGTTGCAGACCCGTTGACTAAGCCTCTTCCACGAGCAAAACATGATCAGCACCAAAACTCCATGGGTGTTAGAATCATTACTTTGTAATCTAGATTATTGACTCTAGTGCAAGTGGGAGACTGAAGGAAATATGCCCTAGAGGCAATAATAAAGTTATTATTTATTTCCTTATATCATGATAAATGTTTATTATTCATGCTAGAATTGTATTAACTGGAAACATAATACATGTGTGAATACATAGACAAACAGAGTGTCACTAGTATGCCTCTACTTGACTAGCTCATTAATCAAAGATGGTTATGTTTCCTAGCCATGAACAAAGAGTTGTTGTTTGATTAACGAGATCACATCATTAGTTGAATGATCTGATTGACATGACCCATTACATTAGCATAGCACCCGATCGTTTAGTATGTTGCTATTGCTTTTATCCATGACTTATACATGTTCCTTCAACTATGAGAATATGCAACTCCCATTTACCGTAGGGACACTTTGTGTGCTACCAAACGTCACAACGTAACTGGGTGATTATAAAGGTGCTCTACAAGTGTCTCCGAAGGTACATGTTGAGTTGGCATATTTCGAGATTAGGATTTGTCACTCCGATTGTCGGAGAGGTATCTCAGGGCCTTCTCGGTAATGCACATCACATAAGCCTTGCAAGCATTGCAACCAATGAGTTAGTTGCGAGATGATGTATTACGGAACGAGAAAAGAGACTTGCCGGTAACGAGATTGAACTAGGTATTGGATACCGACGATCGAATCTCGGGCAAGTAACATACCGATGACAAAGGGAACAAACGTATGTTGTTATGCGGTCTGACCGATAAAAGATCTTCGTAGAATATGTAGGAGCCAATATGGGCATCCAGGTCCCGCTGTTGGTTATTGACCGGAAACGTGTCTCGGTCATGTCTACATTGTTCTCGAACCGTAGGGTCCGCACGCTTAAGGTTACGATGACAGTTATTATGAGTTTATGCATTTTGATGTACCGAAGGAGTTCGGAGTCCCGGATGTGATCACGGACATGACGAGGAGTCTCGAAATGGTCGAGACGTAAAGAATGATATATTGGAAGCCTATGTTTGGACATCGGATGCATTCCAGGTAAAAACAGGATTTTACCGGAATACCGGGAGGGTTACCGGAACCCCCCGGGAGCATAATGGGCCAACATGGGCCTTGGAGGAGAAGTGAGAGGGCAGCCCTAGGGGCTGCGCGCCTCCCCCCTTCCCCTAGTCCTATTAGGACTAGGAGAGGTGGGCGCCCCCCTCTCTTTCTCTCTCCCCTTGGAGAATCCTAGTCCAACTAGGATTGGGGGGGGGGAATCCTACTCCCAGAGGGAGTAGGACTCCTCCTGCGCCTCCCTCCTTTGGCCGGCCAGCCTCCCCCCCTTCATCCTTTATATACGGGGGCAGGGGACACCCCAAGACACACAAGTTTATCTACGGATCGTTCCTTAGCCGTGTGCGGTGCCCCCTTCCACCAAATTCCACCTCGATTATATCGTTGCAGTGCTTAGGCGAAGCCCTGCGCCGGTAACACATCAAGATCGTCACCACGCCGTCGTGCTGACGGAACTCTTCCTCGACGCTTTGCTGGATCGGAGCCCGGGGATCGTCATCGAGCTGAACGTGTGCCAAGAACTCGGAGGTGCCGGAGTAACGGTGCTGTGATCGGTTGGATCGCGAGGAGAACGTACGACTACTTCCTCTACGTACGACTACTTCCTCTACGTTGTGTCAACGCTTCCGCTTCGTTCTACGAGGGTACGTAGACAAACACTCTCCCCTCTCGTTGCTATGCATCACCATGATCTTGCGTGTGCGTAGGAAATTTTTTGAAATTACTACGTTCCCCAACATCTCCCTCCTCGAGCTGCCTGCCGCCGACCCAGAAGAGAAGAAGCCCAAGGCCAAGGACGTGAAGCGCAAGGGGGCTGCCGTGCTCGCGGCAGAGCCATACACCAAGAGGGGCAAGGATCTGCCTGAATCCTCCAGGGGCAGCCGGTACTGTGTGTACCACGACCTCCACACCCACAACACCAATGAATGCCAAGAACTCCGCGCCATGCGAGAAAGAAGAGTCGGCCGACGCCCTGACCGTGCTGACCGGGGCTACGGCCGAGGAGGAGGAAGGAACCCGGGACGCTGGGAAGATCGTGGCCCACGTCCAGGCTGGCGTGACCAACCTCGCGAGGACCGCTGGCGTGCCCCGCCTCGCGAGGGGGATTGGAGGGACCAGCCTCGTGAGGATCGCCCTCATGGCAACCCAGGCCTGCCGCCGTTTCCGCCTCAGCCAAGAAGGAATGAAGACCGCCACCAAGACGAAGGGGCTGGGGGCTTCCAAGAGCCTCGCGCAATCGCCTGCATCCTGGGCGGAGCTCAAGCCCCAGCCTCTCAACGTATCTTCAAGCAGTTTGCTCGCGAAGTGAATGCAGTTCTCCCCAAGCTCGAAGCAACGCGTCCCCTCAGGTGGTCGGCCTGCACCATCACGTTCAGCTCAGCAGACCAGCTCAAGTGCGCGGCCACAGCCGGAGTCCTCCCAGTGCTTTGTTCCCCAGTCATCAGCAACGTTCTGGTCACCAGGACCCTCATCGACGGAGGGGCAGGGCTCAATGTCTTGTCCGTGGAAACGTTCAACAGCCTCCAAGTGCCCTATGACCAGCTTTAGCCAACCAAGCCCTTCCCCGGAGTCACCGATGGTTCCACGGTCCCGATCGGGCAGGTCCGCCTCCCAGTCACCTTCGGCACATACGACAACTACCGCACCGAGCTCATCGACTTTGACGTCGCCCACATCCGCCTACCGTACAACGCCATCCTCGGGTACCCGGCGCTGGCCAAGTTCATGGCCGTGACTCACCACGGCTACAACGTCCTCAAGATGCCAGGAAGCGGCGGCGTCATCACGGTGCCATGCCAAGAGAAGGATGCAATGTGTGCCCTGGAGCGAGCCTTTCAGGCCGCGTCACTAGAAGACCCAGATCGCGGAAGCAGGAGGCTCCCTGAGACCACCCCCAAGAAGAAGAAGACAACGTCAGGCTCAGACCCTCAGGAGGCAGGCCCTTCAAGGCCCGCGTTTGCCCAGGGGGACCCTCCTTCAATCGCATGGGAAAGCACACCCGACGCCCTCCTCAGGCAGGGCTCGGGGGCTCTCACCTGGAGGGCCACCGACCTAGCCAAGGTCGCGAGGGAGGCGCTGGGGCACCATGTGGAGGCGTGCTTCGAGGCACGTTTCCCTCGAAAGGGAGCCAGGGAAGGAAGGTCAGACTAGCAGGAGTTTGTTAGCAAGGCCATTCAAGAACTACAGGAGTCAAGGATCATGAGAGGTTGCCGTCGCCCCCCAGCTGTGGCTCCCCATCCAGGCGAGGATGGTGGGCTGCGCGTCTGCGTCGACATACCAGGGCTCAATCAGATCACCACGGCGGAGCGCCTCTGGCCCTCACAAGTGGGGCGTTGCGGAGGACCACCCCACAGCTATGTTCGCATGCCTTATGGCCTGCCGAGCGTGGCTGCGGCGTACCAGCGCATCATGAGGCGCATCTTGGAGGCGCAAGAAGACAGGCGTTCCGCAGCCCTGGCGGAGATGGAGGCTGCTCACGAGGAGCCACCAGTGCCTCCGGAGCCTCCCGAGGCCCCTGGGCCTGGGGGCTCATGAGGATCGGCTTCTACAGCCCACCGAGTCCGCTGCACCGACGCCACTGCACCGACGACATCTTCAGGTGACATCTTTCAAGTTTCATTCCCAGCTGGGAGCGCCCTCCCAGGGTTGCGTCATTCCCAGGCCACGTGGGTCCGTCCCTGTGGCATGTATCCCTTTTTATCTTTTCAGTTGCTAGCTTGCTTTGCTGGGGGTGCCCCTCGGGCTGCATCATCCCCAGGCCACTCGGGCTAGGCCCAGCGGCATGTATCCCTTCCGTGTTTATTTCCAATTATGCATTGTGCTTGATTACTTGATGCCGTCCGCGGCACCTCTTCTTCTTCATGTCGACCACTTGCACGTTAAAGGGGGGGGTGCCTGAGCATCGCGACTCAGGGCTCTTACCGGCTCTCCAGCCCTCACCCTCTGGCCTTGTCCACGGCATCGCGACTTGGCATACCAGCGACGGCTGAGACAAACTCGAGGGCCGGGACCCGAGGACGTAGAGTGTCGGCATCTAACCAGATTTTGCAGGAACACATCTCAAGATACGGCCTAGCGCCAGGCGCAACCCGCCTAGAGGTAGGGCCTCATGAGTCCCGCGCTGGCTCATGGGTGCCCAGATACACCTCGCCCGCTCCAACCAACGAGCTCCTGAGCGACTAACAATCAACTAATCGCTGCTATGGCAACCCCGTCTTCTTTTTGTGATGAATCTGCAGGGCCCATAGAGGGAACCGCG
This sequence comes from Aegilops umbellulata, assembly GCA_032464435.1. Taxonomy (NCBI): domain Eukaryota; kingdom Viridiplantae; phylum Streptophyta; class Magnoliopsida; order Poales; family Poaceae; genus Aegilops; species Aegilops umbellulata. The sequence goes on from CP136060.1 coordinate 239,710,869, forward strand.
CTAGCCAAGGCCCTCACGGCGTTCCCTTCTCCCTTGCCCGCGCGACCCGCTTGCACGTTAAAGGGGGGGTGCCTAAGCATCGCGACTCAGGGCTCCTACTGGTTCTCCAGCCCTCACCCTCTGGCCTTGTCCACGGCATCGCGACCTGGCATACCAGCGACGGCTGAGACCAGCTCGAGGGCCGGGACCCGAGGACGTAGAGCAGAAAGGGGAGCAAAGGCGAGGGAGAAGGGGCACGCGAGGACCTCGGCCAGTGACTCCGCTCAAGCTACCCCCCAGATCCGACGACACGCTGAGGGCAATCTCCGATTCTCAAGATAAGTCACCATCCAAAGCGTTGGCTACCGTGGCACTACCCCCGCACCTAAAGCGACTCCGTACTAGCGACATTGCTTCTCTTTCTCACCAAGTGACGGCTGCTTGGGCGCCAAAGGGGACCTCCTGAGCATCGCGACTCAGGGGCTCTTACCGGACCCCGGGTCGCTCACCTCCTGGCCTTGACCACGGCATCGCGACCTGGCATACCAGCGACGGCCGATGCCACCTTGGGACTGGGACCTGTTGACGCAGAGCACCAAGCCCTCGCGAGGTGCGAAAGAGAGAACCAAACTATGACGGAATCTGCGATTCGCACAAATCCATAGCAAGGGCTACATATTAACAACAAGGATCACAGCTGCCTTACAAGCCCCTATGGGGCACAACGTGATTCCTCGCAGGGAACGGATCCTAAAAGGTGCTAACTACACGCGCCCCTGCAAAAGATGCCATCATAAATAGTGGGCCGGCAGGCACCGGCGCCAACCCCATCCAGATCAGGAGCGACGACAACCAAGCGAGCCCGCCCTGCTTCTGGAGCGGCGTCGGCTCGCGGGCTCGTAGCTGTCGTCGCTCGTCTCCGGCGTCGCGAAGACCTCACTGGGATCGCTGGATCCTCCGGCGCTCCCGTCGCTTGTGGAGCTGTCCAGGGGGTGATTGGCGGGCCCAGCCGTCGCCATGGCGAGGTCCTGTCCGCCTCCCCCGGGGCAGCACTCCAGCAGGCGACCGTTCGCGTTGAAGACCTTGAAGAACATCACCGAAGCGCCGTCGTACTCCAGGTGGATCGTGAGGGCGCCCTTCGTTCTGCAGCACCGAGCGATTTCGCCCCAGCCACGAGTCATGAGGACCTCGCCCGGGGCGGTGATCGCAACCTCTGCCCCGGTCGCAGGAGTGCTGCAGTCGGCGTGCTGCAGCCACAGCTCCAGGAGTCTCCCCTGCTGGAAGACGGAGGCGAAGAAGGGAGGAAGGTGAATCCAAGTCCACGGAGGCATGGCGGCGTGGAGCAGGAGCTCGCGGGAGGAGCCCTCGGCATGGACTCCAGGAGGAACAACCAACACCTTCGTGACCCTCCGGCGCCGGCGACAGCGCTGGCCGAGGGGATCAGCATCACCTCTTCCAAGGCCCTCGGCAGGGGCATACAAGGGAAGCGGGAATCCCGGCGGAGGCCGCTCGTACCAAGGCCTCAGCACCACCAGGCGATTCTCCTCGTATCGGCCGCGCAAGGCAGGCCGTTTCTTCGGCGGGAGCGGGTCAGGTACCTCTTGAGGAGCCTTTCCCTTCTCTGCCGTAGAGAACCGGCGAATCGGAGCCATCACACCAGGACGGAGCAAGAACTGAGGCGGAGGAGGAAGCAAGGAGAGATGGACTGGAAGGGCACGCGCGGTGCCGTACTTATAGCCGGCGGAGGCCAACCGTCGGCCTCCACGATCACAGGTAATCATGACACGATTTGCATGCAGGGACTTGTCCAATCCGCGCGATCGTCGAGGCGTCGTGAGGAAGTGGAGACGCCCACGTCCAATCAACCACCACGCAGCGCCCGAGGCCGCAGGTTGTTAGGGCCCGCGGCGCTTCGCCCTTGCCCTTTCGCCTCTCGGCACGGCCAAGTCCGTGCGCGCCTTGGGCCTGGGGGCTACTGTCGGCGTTCTGGGAACGGGGGTCCCCAGACATGCCTGCCTGCGGCCTGCGGCGTGGCTCGAGTGGGGGCCCAACGTGGCCCATCTTCGTCAACACAAGGTTCAAGACCCTCGCGAGGGGCCAAGCCTCGCGAGGCGGACGACACTGCGCTTCCTCAAGCACGGCCTCCTTAGGCTGGCTCGCGAGGAGGCGGAGAGATCAAGGCGGGTACCTCACGAGGTGCCCATGACACAAGCCATGACGACCAAGGGTGCCAGGCGGGCGCCAGCCCGCGCAGCGTCTCCCTTTCCTCTTTGGTGCAAAGGGGGGCAAGCGCAGGCGAGAGGATCAAGCAAAGGCATCCATTTCGGTGCAACGAGACCAAGACCAGTCCAACGGTGGGAAGGAGGTCACCATGGAGCCCAGGACGGCGTCACCACAGGGCCTTTGGCAGGCGAAGACCAACTTTAGTCAGGATAAGTGTACCAGATGTTCCCCTTCAAATTGGCCAATTGTTGGCGCCCTTCCTGCTCAATATTTGGGAAGAGGCCCAGGGCCTTTGCCTATAAATAGGACTAGCCACCCCCAGGGTAGAGAGACCGGATTCATGACCTAGAACAAGCAGAGAGAGAGAGAGAAAGAGAAGGGCGATCGAACTCCCCATAGCAGTTCATCCCCTAGCCAAGAATAGGCCCTCGCGAGGTCGTTCTTCCTTGTACTGTTCTTCACCATCAGCCCAAGAGGCAATCCACCCACCACACTGGAGTAGGGTATTACAGCACAATGGTGGCCCAAACCAGTATAAACCCTGTGTCCCTTGTGTTGTTCTTGCAGTAGTTTAGATCCTTGCGAGACGGAGAGGTAGAGGGCTTGATCTCCGCGCGCACCCCAGAGTTCGAACCTTAAGGGTCTGCCGGAACCCCAGAATCCGACACATATGAAGTGGGAGACTTAAATGTGCTAGTCATATTCTTCATGATGCTCTCTTTATGTTTCAATTCTTATCTTTTATGTGAGCATCATTGAAATCATCATGCCTAGCTAGGGCGTTAAACGTTTGCGCTTGTTGGGAGGCAACCCAATTTTATTTTTTTGTTTGCTTTTTGCTCCTGTTTAGTAATAAATAATCTATCTAGCCTCTGGTCATATGTGGTTTTATGTTTTAATTAGTGTTTGTGCCAAGTAAAACCAATAGGATCTTCTTGGGTGATAGTTGTTTGATCTTGCTGAAAAAGACAGAAACTTTGTGCTCACGAAAATAATTGTTTAAATTCACCAGAACGTGATAAAATGCTAATTAATTTTGCAGAAGATCAACATACAAATTATCCTGGTTTTCCTAGTTTTTCAGAATTTTTGGAGTTCCGTAAGTATTCGAACAAATCATATTCCTACAGACTGTTCTGTTTTTGACAGATTCTATTTTCATTGTGTTGTTTGCTTATTTTGATGAATCTACGAGTAGTATCGGAGGGTATGAACCATAGAGAAGTTGGAATACAGTATATATTACACCAGTACGAATTTATAATGAGTTCGCAGCAGTACCTGAGTGGTGGTTTTACTTTCTTATACTAATGGAGCTTACGAGTTTTCTGTTGAGTTTTGTGTTGTGAAGTTTTCAAGTTTTGGGTAAAGATTCGATGAACTATGGAATAAGGAGTGGCAAGAGCCTAAGCTTGGGTATGCCCAAGGCATCCCAAGGTAATATTCAAGGAAAACCAAGCTTTCGTCTTCATTCGTCGGTAACTTAACTTGGAGCTATATTTTTATTCACCACATGATATGTGTTTTGCTTGGAGCGTCATTTTATTTTATTTTGTTTTGCTTGCTGTTTGAATAATATGCCAAGATCTAATTTTTTTAAATGTTAGAGAGTCTTCACATAGTTACATAATTATTCAGCTACTCATTGATCTTCACTTATATCTTTCGGAGTAGTTTGTCGTTTGCTCTAGTGCTTCACTTTTATCTTTTTAGAGCATGGTGGTGGTTTTATTTTCAAGAAATGGATGAAATCTCATGCTTCACTTGTATTATTTTTAGAGTCCTAAACAGCATGGTAATTTGCTTTGGTTCTAAAATTAGTCCTAATATGATGGGCATTCAAGATGGGTATAATACAAACTTTCATATAGAGTGCATTGAATACTATGAGAAGTTTGATACTTGATAATTTTTTTGAGATAAAAAGATGGTGATATTAGAGTCGTGCTAGTTGAGTAATTGTGAAATTGAGAATAACTTGTGTTGAGGTTTGCATGTCCCGTAGCATGCACGTATGGTAACCGTTGTGTGACAAATTTGAAGCATGAGGTGTTTCTTTGATTGCCTTCCTTATGAGTGGCGGTCGGGGACGAGCGATGGTATTTTCCTACCAATCTATCCCCCTAGGAGCATGCACGTAGTGCTTGGTTTTGATGACTTGTAGATTTTTGCAATAAGTGTGTGAGTTCTTTATGATTAATGTTGAGTCCATGGATTATATGCACTTTCACCCTTCCATCATTGCTAGCCTCTTCGGTACCGTGCATTGCCCTTTCTCACCTCGAGAGTTGGTGCAAACTTCGCTGGTGCATCCAAACCCCATGATATGATACGCTCTATCACACATAAGCCTCCTTATATCTTCCTCAAAACAGCCACCTTACCTACCTATTATGGCATTTCCATAGCCATTTCAAGATATATTGCCATGCAACTTTCCACCATGCTATTTATTATGACACGCTTCATCATTGTCATATTTCCTTGCATGATCATGTAGTTGACATCGTATTTGTGGCAAGGCCACCATGCATAAATTTTCATACATGTCACTCTTGATTCATTGCCCATCCCGGTATGCCGCCAGAGGCAGTCATATAGAGTTATATCTTGTTCTAGTATCGAGTTGTAATCTTTGAGTTGTAAATAAATAGAAGTGTGATGATCATCATTATTAGAGCATTGTCCCGTCTGAAAAAAATGGCCAAAAGGGAAGGCCCAAAAAAAGAAGATATAAGGGACAATGCTACTATCCTTTTTCCACACTTGTGCTTCAAAGTAGCACCATGATCTTCATGATAGAGAGTCTCTTATTTTGTCACTTTCACATACTAGTGGGAATTTTTTATTATAGAACCTGGCTTGTATATTCCAACAATGGGCTTCCTCAAATGCCCTAGGTCTTCGTGAGCAAGCAAGTTGGATGCACACCTACTTAGTTTCTTTTGTTGAGCTTTCATACATTCATAGCTCTAGTGCATTCGTTGCATGGCAATCCCTACTCCTCGCATTGACATCAATTGATGGGCATCTCCATAGCCCGTTGATTAGCCGCGTCAATGTGGGCTTTCTCCTTTTTTGTCTTCTCCACACAACCCCCATCATAATATTCTATTCCACCCATAGTGCTATGTCCATGGCTCACGCTCATGTATTGCGTGAAAGTTGAAAATGTTTGAGAATACTAAAGTATGAAAGAATTGCTTGACTTGTCATCGGGGTTGTGCATGATGAGAGCATTTTTGTGTGACGAAAATGAAGCATGGCCAAACTATATGATTTTGTAGGGATGAGCTTTCTTTGGCTATGTTATTTTGATAAGACATAATTGCTTGGTTAGTATGCTCGAAGTATTATTATTTTTATGTCAATATTAAACTTTTGTCTTGAATCTTTCGGATCTGAAAATTCATGCCACAATAAAGAGAATTACATTGAAAATTATGTTAGGTAGCATTCCACATAAAAAATTCTATTTTTATCATTTACCTACTCGAGGACGAGCAGGAATTAAGCTTGGGGATGCTTGATCGTCTCCAACGTATCTATAATTTTTGATTGTTCCATGCTATTATATTATCCATCTAGGATGTTTTATGTGCATTTATATGCTATTTTATATGATTTTTCGGACTAACCTATTAACCTAGAGCCCAGTGCCAGTTTCTGTTTTTTCCTTGTTTTTGAGTATCGCAGAAAAGGAAAACTAAACGGAGTCCAATTGACCTGAAATTTCACGGAGATTATTTTTGGACCAGATGAAGCCCACGGAGTATCGGAGATGGGCCAGAAGAGTCCCAAGGCACCCACGAGGGTGGGGGCGCGCCCTACCACCCTAGGCGCCCCCTACCTCGTGGCCGCCTCGGAGACCCCCCCAACTTGTTCCCGACGCCAACACCTCTTATATATACCCAAACTTCCAGAACATAACCTAGACCGGGAGTTCCGCCGCCGCAAGCCTTTGTAGCCACGGAAAACCAATCGGGACCCTGTTCTGGCACCCTGCCGGAGGGGGGGTCCCTCACCGGTGGCCATCTTCATCATCCTGGTGCTCTCCCTGACGAGGAGGGAGTAGTTCACCCTCGGGCTGAGGGTATGTACCAGTAGCTATGTGTTTGATCTCTCTCTCTCTCTCTCTCTCGTGTTCTTGATTTGGAACGATCTTGATGTACCACGAGCTTTTCTATTATAGTTGGATCTTATGATGTTTCTCCCCCTCTACTCTCTTGTAATGGATTGAGTTTTCCCTTTGAAGTTATCTTATCGGATTGAGTCTTTAAGGATTTGAGAACACTTGATGTATGTCTTGCGTGGGATACCCGTGGTGACAATGGGGTACTCTATTGATTCACTTGATGTATGTTTCGGTGATCAACTTGCAGGTTTCGTGACCTTGGGAATCTATGCATAGGGGTTGGCACACGTTTTTGTCTTGACTCTCCGGTAGAAACTTTGGGGCACTCTTTGAAGTTCTTTGTGTTGGTTGAATAGATGAATCTGAGATTATGTGATGCATATCGTATAATCATACCCACGGATACTTGAGGTGACATTGGAGTATCTAGGTGACATTAGGGTTTTGGTTGATTTGTGTCTTAAGGTGTTATTCTAGTACGAACTCTATGATAGATCGAACGGAAAGAATAGCTCCGTGTTGTTACTACGGACTCTTGAATAGATAGATCAGAAAGGATAACTTTGAGGTGGTTTCGTACCCTACAATACTCTCTTCGTTTGTTCTCCACTATTAGTGACTTTGGAGTGACTCTTTGTTGCATGTTGAGGGATAGTTATATGCATGATCCAATTATGTTATTATTGTTGAGAGAAATTGCGCTAGTGAAAGTATGATCCCTAGGCCTTGTTTCCTAGCATTGCGATACCGTTTACGCTCACTTTTATCTCTTGTTACCTTGTTGTTTTTATAATTTCAGATTACAAAAACCTATATCTACCATCCATATTGCACTTGTATCACCATCTCTACGCCGAACTAGTGCACCTATACAATTTACCATTGTATTGAGTGTGTTGGGGACACAAGAGACTCTTTGTTATTTGGTTGCAGGGTTGTTTGAGAGAGACCATCTTCATCCTATGCCTCCCACGGATTGATAAACCTTAGGTCATCCACTTGAGGGAAATTTTCTACTGTCCTACAAACCTCTGCACTTGGAGGCCCAACAACGTCTACAAGAAGAAGGTTGAGTAGTAGATATAAGACACCGCAAGATTGAACCCAAAACTAAGCACCTCTCCCATTCAAAGAATAACCAATCTAGTTGGCCAAACCAAACCAATAATTTGAAGAGAAATACAAAGATATTTAATCATGCATAAAAGAGTTCAGAAAAGACTCAAATAATATTCATAGATAATCTGATCATAAATCCACAATTCATCGGATCTCGAAAAACACACAACAAAAGAATATTACATTGGATAGAACTCCAAGAACATCGAGGAGAAGATTGTATTGAAGATGAAAGAGAGAGAAGAAGCCATCTAGCTACTAGCTATGGACCCGCATGTCTGTGTTAAACTACTCACGCTTCATCGGAAGGACAATAGAGTTGATGTAGATGCCTGATGACCCGCAAGTAGAGGGGATCTATCATAGTGTAACGCCCTCGATGCGGCTATATCTCCCACGTGTCGAAGCATGACTTAGAGGCATAACCGCATTGAAAGCAATGTCGCAAGTGAGGTAATCTTCACACAACCCATGTAATACATAAGGGAAAGAGATACATAGTTGGCTTACAGTCGCCACTTCACACAATACATAAATAAACATCCATCATCCAGATTACACTCAAGGTCCGACTACCGAACCAAAATGAAAGAAGACTACCCCAAATGCTACACAGATCCCCGATCGTCCCAACTGGGCTCCACTACTGATCATCAGGAAAAGACACATAGTAACGACCACGTTCCTCGCCGAACTCCCACTTGAGCTCGGAAGCGTCATCTGCACTGGCATAGTCGGCACCTGCAACTGTATTGGTAGAATCTGTGAGTCACGGGGACTCAGCAATCTCACACCCGCGAGATCAAGACTATTTAAGCTTAAAGGTAGGAGGGGGGGTTGTGAGGTGGAGCTGCAGCAAGCGACTAGCATATATGGTGGCTAACAACGCAAAAGAGAGCGAGAAGAGAAGCAAAGCACGGTCATGAAACTAGAAGTGATCAAGAAGTGATCCTAGAACAACCTACGTCAGACATAACTCCAACACCGTGTTCACTTCCCGGACTCCGCCGAGAAGAGACCATCACGGTTACACACGCGGTTGATGTGTTTTAATTAAGGTCAACTTCGGGTTTTCTACAACCGGACATCAACAAATTCCCATCTGCCTCATAACCGCGGGCACGGCTTTCGAAAGATAATACCCTGCAGGGGTGTCCCAACTTAGCCCATTATAAGCTATCACGGTCAACGAAGGATATTCCTTCTACCGGGAAGACCCGATCAGCCTCGGAATCCCGGACTACAAGACATTTCGACAGTAATAAAACAAGACCAGCAAAGCCGCCCGATTGTGCCGACAAATCCCGATAGGAGCTGCACATATCTCGTTCTCAAGGCACATCCGGATGAGCAGTACGTACGGCAACCGAGGATACCCCAAGTTTCCTCAGGGCGGCACCGCAAGTGGCTCTAGTTTGGACCAACAATCGAAGGAGAACTGCCCCAGGGTGGGGTTAAAATAAAGATGACCCTCGGGCTCGCGAAAACCCGGGGGAAAAAGGCTTAGGTGGCAAATGGTAAAACCAAGGTTGGGCCTTGCTGGAGGAGTCTTATTCAAAGTGAACTGTCAAGGGGGTCCCATAAATCACCCAACCGTGTAAGGAACGCAAAATCAAGGAACATAACACCGGTATGACGGAAACTAGGGTGGCAAGAGTGGAACAAAACACCAGGCATAAGGCCGAGCCTTCCACCCTTTACCAAGTATATAGATGCATTAATTAAATAAGAGATATTGTGATATCCCAAAATAACCATGTTCCAACATGGAACAAACTTCATCTTCACCTGCAACTAGCAACGCTATAAGAGGGGCTGAGCAAAGCGGTAACATAGCCAATCAACGGTTTTCTAGGAAAGGATGGTTAGAGGTTTGACATGGCAATATGGGTGGCATGGTATAACAAGTGGTAGGTATCGCAGCATAGGCATAGCAAAAGAGCGAGCATCTAGCAAGCAAAGATAGAAGTGATTTCGAGGGTATGATCATCTTGCCTGCAAGGTTCTCAGAGTTGTCGAAAGCTTGATCCTCATAAGTGTTCTCAACAGGTTCCTCGTTCACGTACTCGTATCCCGGCTCTACCCAAGGCAAGAACACAAGCAAAGGAACAACTATCAACCACGATGCAATGCGCAAGCAACATGATGCAAAACATGGCATGATATGCGAGATGTGGTATGCAATGCATATGCGTGCTCCGGAAGGAAAAGATGAACAAGGCATAATCTTGGCAAACCAAGTATGCCACTGGAAAGATGAGGTGATTTCGGCTGAAATCGATATAAAGATCACCGGAATCGGAGGCACGGTTTGCAAATGACAAGCAAAACAAGAATGTCATATTTATGCGATTAACAGCATGATGCCACTTAGCATGCAACAAGAAATTAAGCTAGTGCATTCAAACATATCAGCAAAGCATATGGTAGTGATCTACTCAAGATGCTCTACAAAACATGAACAATGATCTACGGCTAAATCACACAATAGCAGGTTCAAACAAGCATGGAAAAAGTGCAAAAGATAACAGGTTCACAGACTTTAGTGAAATCAACATGCCAGAAATTAACATCAGGATCACATGTTTAGAGCAAGGAAACAACATGCTACAGGAACAGGACATAGCAAAATATGGCATGGCATGAATCTACTCAAAGCATTGAACAAAAGTCCCTTAATGACCATGAGCCAAAAAGGACCAGAAAATATAATAGCACCCATGTCAATTAAGCAAGTTTCGTTACAGTTTTCAGACTTAGCAGAGAACTGGACATGTCAAAAACAGATAGCAAGTAGGCATGTTTACGAGCTCGATGCACTCACTACAGAGAATTTCATGATAAAATAAGCATACATACATCAATAAGATATGGCATGGAAGCTATTGATGGCAAGAACAACATCATAGCATGCAAGGATCAACTACAACAAGCTTGGCAAAATCGAATAACATGTAAACAATCTGCAAGTAACATTTTGTAGCAAAAGTAGAGCTTGATTGACTCAAGCTATGGCACTCCATAATTACAAACAAAGGCATGGATGGATAGAGCACATTCATATGTTCAAAACATCCTTACTGATCATGCTCAAAATAGGCATAGATCTCTCTGAACCAACATGAACACATGGCATAAAAATAACAGCAGGGAATGACTTGGTGAAATTACTAAGTCCCTGAAATCAGCAACAATATGATCCCTAGTTTGCATGCTTGTGCTAGTCACCACAAATATCACAAAAATACATGGCATACACCCCTGTAAAGATGGCATGGCATATTACAAAACACATGTAGGACTCCAATTCATAGGATGCACACATCAATCATGGCAAAAATCACAAAAGTGCAAGTACTGAAACAGATCTGAAACTAACATCACATAGCCCTATTCTAACAGCATTTTGGGCATCAAGATGATCTCAAATGAAAATTATGCAATGAGATGAAATGATGTACTCATCGAGACGAACAATTCGATATGCTGCGGGGCGCGGGGAGACATGGCATCCACGGGTGCAAAGTTATGATGCGATGAACATGTAACAAAATAACTGACAGAAAAGACTTGGGGGAAATTCGACCTCCGAGATCTAGGGTTCCTCCGCGGCACGCGAACCGAGGCGGCCGGGATCTCGTCGGAGAGAGACGGGGGAAGGCGGCGGAGGTCGCTCCCGACCGGATCCGGCCGGATCCGGGCCGAAGGAGGCCGGGGCGCGCGGCAGGGCGCGGGGAGACGGCGGCCGGCGGGCGGAGGCGGCGGCGAGGCGCGCCGGGGCGCGGGAGGCGAGCGGGCAGCAAGGCGCGGGCCGGCGACCGGCGGGCGCAGGCGGCGGCGAGGCGCGCCGGGGCCCGGGACTAGAGGCGCGGGCAGAGGCTGGGCCCGGCGCGGGCTCGCGCGGGCCGCGGCGGTGGAGGACGGCGAAGTGGGCGCGGCCTGCCCATGTGGCAGCGCGCGATTGGTCCGGCGCGACGGGCGGACGCGTCCGGCTCTGCCCGGACGTGTCACACCCTGCATTTTGTAACATATCATTTGCATTAATAAAGCATGAAAATTTGGACCAACAAAAACTTTTGCATTAATTGGCTTTTATTTTGAAGTTGGTTTTCTCTGAGTGGTTTTTCAAGTGCTCTTTATAGTCAACTACTCCACCTTCTATACTTCATCTCCTTGATCCAAAACCTCTTCCCAATGATCATGCCATGTGTATAGTGCAATATAGTATTTTCTTACAAAAATAATTTGGCCAAATAGTATTTTCAAAAATCAGTTTTTTTCCCAAAAACCCCTTGATTGAGGATTGCACTGCAAGTACTTAATTAAGGGCAGTAAAAATCTTTCCAAAAATATTTTTGATTCCTATTAGATATAGGTTACCCAGAAACCACAAAAATATAATTTTAAAAGTTATTTTCCTATTTTATTTAAGGCCAGAAATGGTATTTAATCGGTTAAAATTATTTTAAAGCTTTAAAAATATTTGAGAAAAATTAGGGGGACTCAATGGACATATATTTTCCATATATATGAGTTTCAACACATGGTCATGATCAAAATATTGGACAAAACCTCCCAAAACCATTTCTGCTCATTTCAAGGATTTGAAATATTTCTACAGGAAATATTTTCATAAAAATCCAAGAAAATTCTAACATGTCACATATGACATTTTTGATGATCTTGCCAAGTACCATGTCATGGAGAGTAGTATAACCCCATGAAACCCTCTCAAAACCACTTCTGTCCTTTTTCAAGTTTGAACAGCTTTGCATTGTCAAACATGTCCAAATGCTCTCAAACTTTGTGCACATTCTCAAATGGTGTAATAATGCATCTAGACAAAATGGCACAAGTTGGAGAGAAATTTATCTTGATCAAAGTGCCCCAAAACCCTCTCTGGCCAGAATCAACTTTGAACAAGTCTATACTGCCAACTTCCTCTCCTTGACCCCAACTTTTGTGAGCATGTTTAAATCCTCAAATGATGACACTACACCAAGTGGTGCATCAAGGAGAATAGATTTACATGACTAAATCTTGGTAAACCCATTTCTGTTGATTTCTAGGGTTTACCAAAGTTACATTGGCCACTTTTCCCAAATGAGCTCAAAATTGGTGGAACGTCCTAATTATATGTGACAATTCACCCTGTGGAGTCTCATGGCAAATGAAAATCATATGCTTGCCCAAACCACCATCAAACACCTTCTGGTGAATTTTAAAAGTTGATGTTTTCCCCTCTTTCCTTGTTCTCCTTGAGCTCAACTTTTTACCACAACCCCTCCTAGTCCCCTTGCACCTCCAGTAGCAATGGAAAATCCATAGCTCAATTATTGGGGGGCTAAAACCCCACTTTCTCTCTCTGGATAGCCCATTTCCCTCTCTCCCTCAACCTCTCTCCTCTCCTACTGGCTGTCCAGGGCATCCAAGGCCCTCTCCCCTTTGTTTACTCCTCCCTACACAACTTAGACACAAGTGGCCACGCCCTACAAGCCAAAGACATGCCCTGACATGCAATTGGCATGCTCCAGAGCGCGCTACAGTGCACACCCGCACTGTAGCCGCCCCCTTCCAACCGCCCCCGGCCACCTAGGGCCTCCCCCTTGTGTCCCCCGAGGCCGCCTCGGCGTCCGAGACACGCAAGACGGTCGTCCCCCTCCTCCTTCTCTCTCCGGCGACCTCTGACACGCGTGCCCGAGCGCCGCACGCCTCCGCCAGTCGCCGCACTCGTGCGGGACCTCCTCGAGCTCGCTCTCCTTCTCCTCTCCCCTAAGAGAACCATGGACCACGCCCACGAGCACCCCAGGCACGCACCAGAGCGCCTGTTTGGCCTCTGGGGATGCCCCGGCCGCGGCCGTGAGCTGCGTCCATGGTGCACCATCGCCTCGCCGTATAAAGCCGCCCGAGGCCTCTCTCTGGAGCCCCTTCGCCCTCTCTCCCTCCCGTACGTCGCCCGGACCCCTCTCCACCTCTCTAGAGCCGCTCCATCGCTTCCCATGGCCGGAGCCGAGCCGCCGTCCATCCCCAAAATTCGCGTCGTCCCGAACCTCTCCTTCCCCTTGAACCACGCCATAGGACCCCCATGGCCCCAAGGAGCCTCACCCGCACATCTTTCCTTCCTCCCCATGCCCGCCTCGCCGTGCCCGAATCTCATCGCCGGCCTCGTCCGCTGCGGCCAGCACCCTGCTCGACCCGATGCTCCTAGGCGACCGTGCCACCCACCGTTGGACGCGGCCGGGTCCCCTGAGCACGCCGGTGGGCAGAGCGTCGCCGGAGATGCTCTATAGCCCCGGCAATCGCTGCCGGGAGCTGGTCCTCCCCGCGGTCGGAGCGCGCGCGGGAGGTTGAAGACGACCTGCTGTTGGGCCCCGCGCGTCAGCGACCCAGCGGGCGGGCCCCACCGTTTAAGTGGAAACGGCTTCGGCCGGATCCGCCTCCCTTGCGCGAAGGCGCACTCCCGCGAAGCTGTCTTCGACGTCACCCCCCCTGTCGCCAGCGCAGCTGAGCCGCTGGGCCGGCCCACGGCTATCTCTCGCCAGTGCGCTGGATAAGGGTAAAACCCTTTCCTTTTCGTTTTTCTTTTCTGTAAATTTGTAAAATCCACAAATAAGTCAAATAAACTCCAAATTTGATGATTCAAATTTCCACAGACTCCATAAATCAAGTGCTATTTAATAGGCCACAGTCAACATTTTTGTTGTCCTTGGTTTTCACTGAACCTTTTAAAAAGGTCATTTATCCACATAAGTCCACTTCAAAAATCCATATTATATTCATTTCAACTCCAAATCCAGTGAAACCAATTTCTATATGTTTCTAAAATCATGCCTGAATTAATGGGTACTTTTACTCATTTTTATAAAATGGCATTCTATGGACAACTTGTGGATCCATCAAATCCATTGATTCCATCATATTGAAATGTTTAGAAGTATCCATTGATCCACTTCCAATGAAATCACCTTAGTCATTCCTCATATGATCAGAGGTATCCTAGAAAAGTCCAACTCACATTTTTAGAGCACTTTTACTTTTGCCTTGTTGTGTTGCTTATTGTGTTTGTTTCCGACGTTAGTTGACGAAGTAGACGGAGTACTTGAAGAAGGGACCAGAAGATTTCAAGACTCTGATGAACCAGGCAAGCAGCCCTTTGACCATGTCTATGACACCCTTTTTATGCATGCCATATAGCACTTTATTAGTGTTGCTTCGAAATCATGATGAGATGGTAACCACTTTGGTGGGTTGCCTTCGTTACTTCCTCATTGATACCTGCATTATGCATGACCCTACCTTCTTATGAGGGTTATGCCGGTGGGAGTAGATAGGATGCTAAGTAGTGCTACGCAAAAAGGGACGGGAATATGCATGGTGATGGAGACAAAGTATTTTTAAAGGACTTTTCGAAAACCCCATCGGGTGCCACTTATGCCCGAGGGAGATGATGAGTTGGGTAACCACTTGATGACCAGGTGGTGTACCGAGACAAGTGTGTGTTGTTTTCCAAAACGGATTGGTTTAAGTTGCGACCGTTATTCCAACCTTACATGCGCAACCACTCTACCCTTGTATGGGAAAGGGCATTATTGATTACCTAGGTCGATACTAACTTGGAGCCCGCATTACTAGTGACGGGGAAGAGTTGGTGCTCTCTCTCGGGATGGGGTCGTGCCAGGTAGGGCGACTATGACTGTCTTCACATGGCACCGGATACACTGTTGTGTCCCCTCTCGGATGTTACGATCTCGAGCGAGTCTCGTATGATGTATATCGTGAGGATATGGAACAACGAGTGGACTCCTTGTTAATGTCGTCTAGGGAAAGGTAGTGATCGGGTGCTTACCCCGGGTACTTGAGGTATCGCGGGTCGTGGATGACATGGAAGTTCCCCGGATCTTGTGGGTAAAGTGTGCAACCTCTGCAGAGTGTAAAACTATTCGAATAGCCGTGTCCACGGTCAAGGACAGTTGGGTAACCGCTCTTGGGCTACGTCCACTTGTTTACAAACCAGTGTGTGTGGGAAGAACTACTTGGGTCAAGTCAAGGACTTGACATGATTGAGTTGGGTTGGTGCCCACTCTATTTATGTTGATATCTGTTACCTATCCTCTTAGTTACTTGAATTCTCCTGATGCATGTCTTACAAGTTGTTGAACATGTCATTGCACTCAAAAATAGCTTTCCGCAAAAATTTACCTATGTCATGCATTATTGTACCTTGAACCAAAACATGGGTTGCTTGCGAGTACATTCAAAGTACTCATTGGCTTGCCACTGGTTATTTTATTGGCCAGGCATAAAAGAACAGGATATGATGAAGAATACTTCGGTGACGAGCATGCGAGCTAGGACGTTTCCCAGTCAGAATGCCTGTAGGGTTAAGGCATATGGCATGGGTCCAAGTTATCGACGAAGATTTCCGCTGCAATACTCAAGACTTGACCATAATGGTCCTACTCGTGTAACACGATATGTATGGATGTAAGACTCTTGTTATTCAGCTTCTGTGTGTTCAGTGAGCATTGATCTCTGGGATCACTGTACATGTGCATTCGGTGATCACGACTTATGAGTCGGGGTCCCCACAGGACGTGTCCGGCGGCGCAGAGAGGAGCGGGGCTAGGGTTAGGGTAGGTTTGGACCCGGGATTTCGGAGGGGGAGGTGTATTTATAGGTAGGAGGGGCTAGGAGGCTCCAAATTGAGCATGGTTTGCGGCCACACGATCGTGATCGAACGGCGATGGACATGGGAGTGACTTAGATGGGTTATTGGGCTGATTTGAAGGGGTTTTGGGCTGCAACCCAAAAGAGGCCTTCGTGGTTACCCGGTTAACCGTTGGAGTATCAAACGACCTCCGAATGACCCGAAACTTGACAGGCGGTCTACCGGTGCTATACCAAGGCCGCTTGGCAAACCTCGGTCCATTCCGAGACCGCTTAACACCCGCATATGAAAATAGGTAAAAGGGGGCGCCGGAGGACGTAGGAGTGCCGGATTGCAAAACGGACAACGGGGAAAATGCTCGGATTCATGAAACGAACACGTATGGGAATGCGATGCACATGATGACATGATATGAAATGCATGACAAGGAAAAAATGCACAATGAGGGGAAACCCAACCACGGAGCGAATATCATATCACATTGCCGAAAATGACAAGAGTTGGAGTTACAAATATGGCAAGTTACATCTGGGGTGTTACAACACTCCACCACTACGAGAGGATCTCGTCCAGAGATCTAGGACTGAAAGAACTCCGGATATTCGGAACGGAGGTGGTCCTCGTGCTCCCAAGTGGCTTCTTCGTCTGAATGGTGTGACCACTTCACTTTCAGGAATTTGATGGACTTGTTGCGAGTCTTGCGCTCAGTTTCTTCAAGAATGGCAACGGGATGCTCATGATAAGACAGATCTTCTTGAAGATCAATCTCTTCGAAGTTGATGGTGCGCTCAGGCGTCTTGAAGCACTTGCGAAGCTGTGACACGTGGAACACATCGTGCACATTTACAAAGTTGGGGGGAAGCTCAAGTTGATAGGCGAGATCGCCTCTTTTGCCGACGATCTTGAAAGGACCGACGTATCTAGGGGAAGTTTCCCTTTGATACCGAAGCGACGAGTGCCTTTCATTGGAGAGACGCGGAGGTAGACATGGTCTCCGATCTCGAATGCCAAATCACGGTGTTTGCTATCATAATAGCTCTTCTAGCGCGATTGAGCGGCTTTGAGATTCTCACGAATGACTTTACACATATCTTCAGCCTCTGTGATCAAGTCGTTGCCAAGAAGTTGGCGTTCGCCCGTCTCAGACCAATTGAGAGGAGTACGACACTTTCTGCCATAGAGATTCTCGAATGGGGCTTTGCCCGAGCTCGCTTGAAAGCTGTTGTTGTAAGAGAACTCAGCATATGGAAGACAGTCCTCCCACTTCATGCCGAAAGAGATAACACAAGCCCTGAGCATATCTTCAAGAATTTGGTTGACACGCTCGACTTGTCCACTAGTTTGAGGATGGAAAGCTGTGTTGAAGCGAATATTTGTGCCCATGGCCTTCTGAAAAGAATCCCAAAACTTGGAGGTGAAGATGCTGCCACGGTCTGAAGAAATCAATTGTGGAATGCCGTGCAAGGAGACAATTCTGGAGGTGTAAAGCTCTGCCAGCTGCGCTGCTGTGATAGACTCTTTGATAGGAAGAAAATGAGCCACTTTAGTGAGCTGTCGATGACGATGAAGATAGCATCATTTCCACACTTGGACTTAGGAAAACCAGTCACGAAGTCCATTTCGATATGATCAAACTTCCATTCTGGAATAGCAAGAGGTTGGAGTAGACCAGCTGGTCGTTGGTGTTCTGCTTTCACCCTTCTGCAGACATCACATTCATTCACGAATTGAGCAATTTCTCGCTTCATTCGAGTCCACCAATACGACTGCTTGAGGTCATGGTACATCTTTGTACTTCCAGGATGAATGGATAGGAGTGAATTGTGCGCCTCGTTCATAATGACTTTCCGTAGATCACCCTTTGGAACCACAATCCGGTCCTCGAAGAAAAGAGTATCTCTGTCATCAACGCGATAGCACTTGTATTTGGAAATGCCCTTGTCAATACCATGTTTCACCTTCTTCACCATGGTATCCAGCAGTTGTGCCTCACGAATTTGATCTTCCAAAGTAGGAGAGACTATGAGGTTGGCAAGAAAACCTTGAGGGACAACTTGGAGATTCAACTTGCGGAAAGCTTCACAAAGGTCCGGTTGAAAGGGCTTGAGGATTAAGCTGTTGCAATAAGCCTTACTGCTCAAAGCGTCTGCAATCACATTAGCCTTGCCTGGAGTATATTCAATACTCGGATTATACTCTTGAATCATTTCGACCCATCGAGTTTGCCTGAGGTTGAGGTTGGGCTGAGTGAAGATGTACTTGAGACTCTTGTGATCGGTGAATATGTCCACTTTCCTTCCCAATAGGAGATGTCTCCATGTTATCAACGCATGGACAACTGCCACCAACTCAAGATCGTGAGTGGGGTAGTTCTTTTCGTTGGGCTTCAACTGATGAGAGGTATAGGCCACAACCTTCTTCTCTTGCATTAACACAGCACCGAGACCTTGAAGAGAAGCATCACAGAAAACTTCATAAGGCTTGGATTCGTCAGGAGGAGTCAAAATTGGAGCAGTGACGAGTTTCTCTTTGATAGCGTTGAAAGCAACGTCACACTCAGGAGACCAGACATACTTCACATGCTTCTGGAGGAGATTGGAAAGAGGCTTTGCAATCTTTGAGAAATTCTCAACGAATCTTCGGCAATAGCTTGCAAGTCCAAGAAAACTGCGAAGCTGCTTGACATCCTGAGGAGGTTCCCAATTCAAAACTGCAGACACCCTCTCGGGATTAATAGCAATGCCCTTGGCAGAGATGATATGCCCAAGGTAAAGAACTTCATCAAGCCATAATTCACATTTGGAGAACTTCGCATAGAATTGATACTCTCTGAGCTTGTCGAGCACCAATCGCAAATGTTTGGCATGATCCTTCTTATTCTTGGAGAAGACCAATATATCATCGAGATAGACCAAGCCGAATTCGTTGGTGTAGGGGTTGAAGATGAAGTTCATCATGCGAGAGAATGTTGGAGGAGCATTGACAAGGCCGAATGACATGACAATATATTCATAAGAACCAAAGCTTGTTCTGAATGCTGTCTTGGGAATATCTTCTTCACGAATGCGAATCTGATGATAACCCATACGAAGGTCAAGCTTGGAGAACACTTTAGCACCTTTAAGTTGCTCAAATAGCTCATTGATGTTGGGAAGTGGGTACTTGTTATTGATTGTCTTCTTGTTCAATGGATGGTAATCGACGCAAAGTCGGTCCGTGCCATCCTTCTTCTGGACAAAAAGAACACCACAACCCCAAGGAGAAGAACTCGGTCTGATTAGACCCAGACGCTCTTGTTCATCGAGTTGTTTCTTCAATTCCTTCAACTCTTTTGGCCCCAGCTTGTATGGCCGCTTGCAAACGGGTTCCGTGCCAGGCTCAAGATCAATAACGAATTCAACTAGCCGGTGAGGAGGCATACCCGGAAGCTCTTCTGGAAAGACATCTTGGTACTCACAAATGACTGGAATCTGAGAGATAGCATCCAATTCGCCCTTCTCATTGAGAGAAAACAACCGAATGGTTTCGTCACGAGCGGCATAAATGATCACATCGTCAGAAGAGTGAGTCAATTGAATTTCCCTGGCAGCACAATCAAGCTGAGCCTTGTGCTTAGAAAGCCAGTCCATCCCGAGAATAAGATCAATATCAGAGTCACCAAGAACAATTGGTTTAGCCATAAATCTATAGTCGCCCATCTTGATACCGACATTCGGAACCAAAACTCGAGAAGTCATCTGCTTACCCGGGGACACAATCTTCAACGGAATAGGAATCTTTTCCGTCACAAACTCATGCTTGGCAACAAAAGGTCTCGAAATGAAAGAAAGCGATGCACCAGTATCAAATAAGACTTTTGCAGGAATATCGTTAACTAAGAGATTACCCATGATCACTTCTGAAGAATCCTCTGCCTGAGCCGCGTTCATCATGTTCACCTTGGCATGCTTAGGATTATGCTTGACCACTGCATTGTTTGAAGATCTCACAGGAGGAGGAGGCGGAAGGCGCTTTTGGTTGAAGCACTTGTTCGCATAGTGACCCTTTTGCTAACATTTGTTGCAAGTCACCTCTGAGAGCGGACGATGATAAGGAGCATTTGGCCTTGGAGCTTGGTTCTGAGACTTATTCTGATAGCCAGGGTTGGGTGGGTGGGAAGATCCACGACCACCTGAGTTCTTCTGCTGGTAAGGCTGACGGAACGGAGGAGGAGGAGGCAACCAGAACTTCTGTTGCTTGGCTGCCACTAGTGAGGAAGAAGAGGACTGAACTGCGTCCCTGACTCTCTTCTTAGAGGCCTCACACTTCAACTGAGCAGCTTCTTGTTTCAATGCCATGTTGTAGAATTCATCATACTTTAACGGCTCAAAAAGCACGAGAGCTAGTTGCAGATCTTCTCTGAGGCCACGCCTGAATTGGTAAATCATGCTCTTCTCATCAGGGATGTCTTGCTTCGCAAAACGAGAGAGCTTCTGGAACTGAGTGTTGTATTGATACACAGACATGTTGCCTTGCTTGAGATTGCAGAACTCCTCACGCTTACTCTCAACAACACTTTCTGGAATGTGATGAGCTTTGAAGTCACGGCGGAAATCATCCCAGGTAATCACACGACCTCCTCTGGAATCTTTGTATTGTTGATACCACTCAGCAGCTTGATCCTTGAGTTGAAAAGAGGCAAACTTGACAAAGTCCTCAGGTCTGACATTGCTACATTCGAAGTGCTTGTTGATGTCCACGAGCCAATCATCGGCGTCTGTGGCCTCGACACAGTAGCTGAAAGTCTTTGGCTGATTTGCAAGGAACTGATTGAGGGTAGCAAAATGCGGCTTATTGTTGCCTTGGCCTTGATTTCCCTGATTACCTTGCCCTTGGTTGCAATCTTGCAAGAGCTGAATCAGAATCTGAGCGTTGGCATTGGTGGCTGTCATCAAGGCTTGCCATGCCTCCGGAGGCGGAGGTGGTGGCGGAGGGTTAGCCTGACTTCCTTCATTGCGTTCCGGATTCTGATGCGTTGGCGGAGCCATCCTGAAGAGGGTGACATCCATTAGCATCTTGAAAGACATATATTCAGGCAGAATCCAATGATCGAAATTGCAACATATAGTCTTCACAATAAACATTCGAACAAGAATGAACGAATGAATTCCAAAGTAAAGCATCACACTTCCATAAGCTGAGAAGCCATTTAGATAAAGATATGGAAATCACCATCTGCCTTCGAAACACCTCGAATGTCACAACTGAAAACAAAACAAAGGATTGGCTTGCAGAATAAGCCGGAACAAACACATGATAGAGATTTCGCCCAAAGTATTTGTGGTGGGGCCCACACGGGCACGACGTACAACGGACGCCACGAATGACAAACAAGACGTCCCCGAATCAGCATAGCCAAGGATTCTTTAAGACGCCTCGCGACCACTGTAAATCGGCCGTGAATAGGCGGACCACTAGCACGTTAGGCCCCAATCTCAAATCATACATCTGTCGGAAAGATATCTTATAAGCTATAAGAATTCCCACTTATAAACTCCCCAAACTTTCTGGTTATGCAATCAGGTGTTGGGGATACAGGGGACACAAAAATATATCACCCAAACTAACAATACCTAGATCCAGCTGTATCCATCCTTCAACACATAACCAAGAAACCCTCGAAAATCGTTTACCTCAACCTTCGAAAAGCATCCGTTATACGAGTTATGGCAATACTCCCGCACTCGCCTTAGTACTGGGCTATCAGGGTTATCTCACCAACAACTGTACAAAAGAGATTTTCGATGTCGGCGTACTAAACTCAGGTATTCCAGAACTGCAACGATAAAATTATGACGACAACACCTCAGAGCTCAACTCCCCGGGACACTTCCACTAAACCCCTGCTGACAGGAGGCACCAAGACAATGTTGTCATCACAAAACCATCGGAATGATTCTAAGATACCCGCGTGATCCTAAATTTTTTTTTAGTGAAATTTGAGAAGAGAAGAGTCAAAACTCTACGTCAGGATGCCTTACCAGAGCGATGAGGAGACTAGGAAGTAAAAAGAATTCCTAAACTCTCCGATACATAATTCCTAAATGACTCAAAACATTTTTCTAGACACAACTCGGCCGCTAAAAATGATCAATCAGTGGGGGCTCCTAAGGTCGGGGAAGGCTCTGATACCAACTTGTAACGCCCTCGATGCGGCTATATCTCCCACGTGTCGAAGCACGACTTAGAGGCATAACCGCATTGAAAGCAATGTCGCAAGTGAGGTAATCTTCACACAACCCATGTAATACATAAGGGAAAGAGATACATAGTTGGCTTAGAGTCGCCACTTCACACAATACATAAATAAACATCCATCATCCAGATTACACTCAAGGTCCGACTACGGAACCAAAATGAAAGAAGACTACCCCAAATGCTACACAGATCCCCGATCGTCCCAACTGGGCTCCACTACTGATCATCAGGAAAAGACACATATTAACGACCACGTTCCTCGTCGAACTCCCACTTGAGCTCGGAAGCGTCATCTGCACTGGCATAGTCGGCACCTGCAACTGTATTGGTAGAATCTGTGAGTCACGGGGACTCAGCAATCTCACACCCGCGAGATCAAGACTATTTAAGCTTAAAGGTAGGAGGGGGGTTGTGAGGTGGAGCTGCAGCAAGCGACTAGCATATATGGTGGCTAACAACGCAAAAGAGAGCGAGAAGAGAAGCAAAGCACGGTCGTGAAACTAGAAGTGATCAAGAAGTGATCCTAGAACAACCTACGTCAGGCATAACTCCAACACCGTGTTCACTTCTCGGACTCCGCCGAGAAGAGACCATCACGGTTACACACGTGGTTGATGTGTTTTAATTAAGGTCAACTTCGGGTTTTCTACAGCCGGACATCAACAAATTCCCATCTGCCTCATAACCGCGGGCACGGCTTTCGAAAGATAATACCCTGCAGGGGTGTCCCAACTTAGCCCATTATAAGCTCTCACGGTCAACGAAGGATATTCCTTCTACCGGGAAGACCCGATCAGCCTCGGAATCCCGGACTACAAGACATTTCGACAATAATAAAAACAAGACCAGCAAAGCCGCCCGATTGTGCCGACAAATCCCGATAGGAGCTGCACATATCTCGTTCTCAGGGCACATCCGGATGAGCAGTACGTACGGCAACCGAGGATACCCCAAGTTGCCTCAGGGTAGCACCGCAAGTGGCTCTAGTTTGGACCAGCAATCGAAGGAGAACTGGCCCGGGGAGGGGGGGGGGTTAAAATAAAGATGACCCTCGGGCTCGTGAAAACCTGGGGTAAAAAGGCTTAGGTGGCAAATGGTAAAACCAAGGTTGGGCCTTGCTGGAGGAGTCTTATTCAAAGCGAACTGTCAAGGGGGTCCCATAAATCACCCAACCGTGTAAGGAACGCAAAATCAAGGAACATAACACCGGTATGACGGAAACTAGGGTGGCAAGAGTGGAACAAAACACCAGGCATAAGGCCGAGCCTTCCACCCTTTACCAAGTATGTAGATGCATTAATTAAATAAGAGATATTGTGATATCCCAAAATAACCATGTTCCAACATGGAACAAACTTCATCTTCACCTGCAACTAGCAACGCTATAAGAGGGGCTGAGCAAAGCGGTAACATAGCCAATCAACGGTTTGCTAGGAAAGGATGGTTAGAGGTTTGACATGGCAATATGGGTGGCATGGTATAACAAGTGGTAGGTATCGCAACATAGGCATAGCAAAAGAGCGAGCATCTAGCAAGCAAAGATAGAAGTGATTTCGAGGGTATGATCATCTTGCCTGCAAGGTTCTCAGAGTTGTCGAAAGCTTGATCCTCGTAAGTGTTCTCAATAGGTTCCTCGTTCACGTACTCGTCTCCCGGCTCTACCCAAGGCAAGAACACAAGCAAAGGAACAACTATCAACCACGATGCAATGCGCAAGCAACATGATGCAAAACATGGCATGATATGCGAGATGTGGTATGCAATGCATATGCGTGCTCCGGAAGGAAAAGATGAACAAGGCATAATCTTGGAAAACCAAGTATGCCACTGGAAAGGTGAGGTGATTTCGGTTGAAATCGATATAAAGATCACCGGAATCGGAGGCACGGTTTGCAAATGACAAGCAAAACAAGAATGTCATATTTCTGCGATTAACAGCATGATGCCACTTAGCATGCAACAAGAAATTAAGCTACTGCATCCAAACATATCAGCAAAGCATATGGAAGTGATCTACTCAAGATGCTCGACAAAACATGAACACTGTGCTACGGCTAAATCACACAATAGCAGGTTCAAACAAGCATGGTAAAAGTGCAAAAGATAACAGGTTCACAGACTTTAGTGAAATCAACATGCCAGAAATTAACATCAGGATGACATGTTTAGAGCAAGGAAACAACATGCTACAGGAACAGGACATAGCAAAATATGGCATGTCATGAATCTACTCAAAGCATTTAACAAAAGTCCCTTAATGACCATGAGCCAAAAAGGACCAGAAAATATAATACCACCCATGTCAATTAAGCAAGTTTCGTTACAGTTTTTCAGACTTAGCAGAAAACTGGACATGTCAAAAACAGATAGCAAGTAGGCATGTTTACGAGCTCGATGCACTCACTACAGAGAATTTCATGATAAACTAAGCATACATACATCAAGAAGACATGGCATGGAAGCTATTCATGGAAAGAACAACATCATAGCATGCAAGGATCAACTACTACAAGCTTGGCAAAATCGAATAACATGTAAACAATCTGCAAGTAACATTTTGTAGCAAAAGTAGAGCTTGCTTGACTCAAGCTATGGCACTCCATAATTACAAACAAAGGCATGTATGGATATAGCACACTCATATGTTCAAAACATACTTACTGATCATGCTCAAAATAGGCATATATCTCTCTGAACCAACATGAACACATGGCATAAAAATAACAGCAGGGAATGACTTGGTGAAATTACTAAGTCCCTGAAATCAGCAACAATATGATCCCTAGTTTGCATGCTTGTGATAGTCACCACAAAGATCACAAAAATACATGGCATAAACCCCTGTAAAGATGGAATGACATATTACAAAACACATGTAGGACTCCAATTCATAGGATGCACACATCAATCATGGCAAAAATGACAAAAGTGCAAGTACTGAAACAGATCTGAAACTAACATCACATAGCCCTATTCTAACAGCATGTCGGGCATCAAGATGAGCTCAAATTAAAATGATGCAATGAGACGAAATGATGTACTCATCGAGGCGAACAATCCGATATGCTATACGCCCAAAGCGGATCCACGGGTGCATAGTTATGATGCGATGAACATGCAACAAAATAACTGACAGAAAAGACTTCGGGGAAATTCGACCTCCGAGATCTAGGGTTCCTCCGCGGCACGTGAACCGAGGCGGCCGGGATCTCGCCAGAGAGAGACGGGGGAAGGCGGCGGAGGTCGCTCCCGACCGGATCCGGGCCGGAGGAGGCCGGGGCGCGCGGCGGGGCGCGGGGAGACGGCGGGCGGCGCGCGGGAGACGGCGGCCGGCGGGCGGAGGCGGCGGCGAGGCGCGCCGGGGCGCGGGAGGCGTGCGGGCGGCGAGGCGCGGGCCGTCGACCGGTGGGGGGAGGCGGCGGCGAGGCGCGCCGGGGCACGGGACTGGAGGCGCGGGCTCGCGCGGGCTGGCCGCGGGCTCCGCGGGCCGCGGCGGTGGAGGACGGCGAAGTGGGCGCGGCCTGCCCACGTGGCAGCGCGCGATTGGTCCGGAGCGGCGGGCGGACGCGTCCGGCTCCGCCCGGACGTGTCCGGCGGCGCGGAGAGGAGCGGGGCTAGGGTTAGGGTAGGTTTGGACCCGGGATTTCGGAGGGGGAGGTGTATTTATAGGTAGGAGGGGCTAGGAGGCTCCAAATTGAGCACGGTTTGCGGCCACACGATCGTGATTGAACGGCGATGGACATGGGAGTGACTTAGATGGGTTATTGGGCTGATTTGAAGGGGTTTTGGGCTGCAACCGAAAAGAAGCCTTCGCGGTTACCCGGTTAACCGTTGGAGTATCAAACGACCTCCGAATGACCCGAAACTTGACAGGCGGTCTACTGGTGCTATACCAAGGCCGCTTGGCAAACCTCGGTCCATTCCGAGACCGCTTAACACCCACACATAAAAATAGGTAAAAGGGGGCGCCGGAGGACGTAGGAGTGCCGGATTGCAAAACGGACAACGGGGAAAATGCTAAACGAACACGTATGCGAATGCGATGCACATGATGACATGATATGAAATGCATGACAAGGAAAAAATGCACAATGAGGGGAAAACCAACCACGGAGGGAATATCATATCACATTGCCGAAAATGACAAGAGTTGGAGTTACAAATATGGCAAGTTACATCCGGGGTGTTACACATAGTCCTTTCGATAAGTAAGACTGTCGAACCCAATGTGGAGTAGAAGGACATGACAAGTGGTTTTCAGCAAGGTATTCTCTGCAAGCACTGAAATTATCCGTAACAGATAGTTGTGTGGTAAGATAATTCATAATGGGTAATAAGTAACAAAAGTAACTAAGGTGCAGCATGGTGGCCCGATACTTTTTGTAGCAAAGGACAAGCCTGGACGAACTCTTATATAAAGCAAAGTGCTTCCGAGGACTCATGGAATTAATGTCAAGCTAGTTTTCATCATGCTCATCTCATTCGCGTTCGTTACTTTGATAAATTGATATGTGGGTGGACCAGTGCTTGGGTGCTATTGATAACCCACAAGTATAGGGGATCAGTTGTAGCCTCTTTCGATAAGTAAGTGTGTGGAACCCAACAAGGAGCTAAAGGTAGAACAAATATTCCCTCAAGTTCTATCGACCACAGATACAACTTACACACGCTTAACATTCGCTTTACCTAGAACAAGTATGAAACTAGAAGTACTTTGTAGGTGTGATAGGCTGGGTTTGCAAGATAATAAAGAGCACGTAAATAAAAACTAGGGGCTGTTTAGATAAAGAAACAACTAAGTTAGTTTTAGTAGAGAGCTTTCTGTCACGAGACAGTTATTTGTCCCTAGGCAATCGATAACTAGACCGGTAATCACTACTGCAATTTTATATGAGGGAGAGGCATAAGCTAACATACTCTCTCTTCTTGGATCGTATGCACTTATGATTGGAACTCTAGCAAACATCCGTAACTACTAAAGATAATTAAGGTAAAACCCAACCACAGCATTAAAGTATCAAGTCATATTTATTCCCATACGCCATAACCCACTTATCTGTGTTTGTGTTTCTATCACTCACGCAACACAAACAATAGGCAAATCATGAACATATTGCAAACCCTACAGCGGAGATCCCTCATGCTTGCATGACACGGAGAGCATTATAGGACAGCACCAATAATAAAACATGCAACTCAAACCAATCACGATCATCAATGAACCCATAGGACAAAACGGATCTACTCAAACATCATAGGATAGCCATACATCATTGGGAAATAATATATAGCATTGAGCACCATGTTTAAGTAGAGATTACAACGGGGAGAAGAGGTATTACACCGCTGCATAGAGGGGGAGAGAGTTGGTGATGATGGCGGCGAAGTTGTTTGTGTAGATCGCCATCACGATGATGGCCCCGGCAGCGTTCTGGCGCAACCCCCCTCCTTTTTCTTCTTCCTTGACCTTCCCCCTAGATGGGAGAAGGGTTTCCCCTATGGTCCATGGCCTCCATGGTGGCGGAGGGGCGGGGACCCCTCCGAGATTGGATCCCTCTCTCCATTTCCTTCTGCTTATGAGCTCCTATATTCTGGCCTTTCACCATTTCTTAAATTCCCGGAGATCCGTAACTCCGATTGGGATGAAATTTTAACACGATTTTTATCCAGATATTAGATTTCTTGCGCCAGAAGAAGGGCACCAACCGCCTTACGGGGTGACCAAAAGGGCCCAGGGCGCACCCTACCCCCTGGGGCGCGTCCCGCTGCCTTGTGGCCCCCTCGAGCATCGTCTCGCGTTGATTCTTCTTCCCAAAATTCACATATATTCCAAAAAAATCTCCATAAGGTTTTATCACGTTTGGACTCTGTTTGATACGGATTTTCTATGAAATAAAAACATGCAACAAATAGGAACTGGCACTGGGCACTGGATCAATATGTTAGTCCCAAAAATAGTATAAAAAGTTGTCAAAAGTATATGAAAGTTGTATAATATTGGCATGGAACAATTAAAAATTATAGATACGACGGAGACGTATCAGCATCCCCAAGCTTAATTCCTATTCGTCCTCAAGTAGGTGAATGATAACAAAGATAAATTTTGATGTGGAATGCTCCCTAGCATAGTCTTGATCATGTAATCTAATCATGGCATGAATATTAAGACACGAGTGATTCAAAGCAATAGTCTATCATTTGGCATTAAGACAATAATACTTCGAGCATACTAATAAAGCAATCATGTCTAATAAAGTAATCATGTCTTTTCAAAATAACATGGCCAAAGAAAGTTATCCCTAGAAAATCGTATAGTCTGGCTATGCTCCATCTTCATCACACAAAGAATTTCATCATGCACAACCCCGATGACAAGCCAAGAAATTGTTTCATACTTTTAATGTTCTCAAGCCTTTTCAACTTTCACGCAATACATGAGCGTGAGTCATGGATATAGCACTATAGGTAGAATAGAATATGGTGGTTGTGAGGAGAAGACAAAAAGGAGAAAGTCTCACATCGGCGTGGCCAATCAACGGGCTATGGAGATGCCCATCAATTGATGTCAATGCGTGGAGTAGGGATCACCATGCAACGGATGCACTAGAGCTATAAGTGTATGAAAGCTCAAACTTAAAACTAAGTAGGTGTGCATCCAACTTGCTTGCTCATGAAGACCTTGGGCATTTGATGAAGCCGATCGTCGGAATATACAAGACAAGTTCTATAATGAAAATTCCCACTAGTATATGAAAGTTATAACTCAAGAGACTCTCTATCTGAAGAACATGGTGCTACTCTGAAGCACAAGTGTGGTAAAAGGATAGTAGCATTGCCCCTTCTCTCTTTTTCTCTCATTTGTTTTTTTTGGCTCTCTCTATTTTTGGCCTCTTTATTTTATTTCATTTTTCGTCCGGAGTCTCATCCCGACTTGTGGGGGAATCATATTCTCCATCATCCTTTCCTCGCTGGGACAATGCTCTAATAATGATGACCATCACACTTTTATTTACTTACAACTCGATATTACAATTCGATACTGGAACAAAATATGACTCTATATGAATGCCTCTGGCAGTGTACCAGGATGTGCAATGATCTAGCGTAGCAAAGATATCAAAAAATGGACAAGCCATGAAAATATCATGCTAGCTACCTTACGATCATGCAAAGCAATATGACACTGAATGCTCAAGTCATGTATATGATGATGATGGAAGTTGCATGGCAATATGTCTCGAAATGGCTATGGAAATGCCATGATAGGTAGGTATAGTGGCTGTTTTGAGGAAGATATAAGGAGGCTTATGTGTGATAGAGTGTATCGTATCACGGGGTTTGGATGCACCTACGAAGTTTGCACCAACTCTCGAGGTGAGAAAGGGCAATGCACGATACCAAAGAGGCTAGCAATGATGGAAGGGTGAGAGTGCGTCTAATCCATGGACTCAACATTAGTCATAAAGAACTCACATACTTATTGCGGAAGTCGATTAGCTATCGAAACGAAGTACTACACGCATGCTCCTAGGGGGATAGATTGGTAGGAAAAGACCATCGCTCATCCCCGACCGCCACTAGTAAGGAAGACAATCAATAAATACCTCATGCTCCAACTTCGTTACGTAACGGTTCACCATACGTGCATGCTACGGGAATCACAAACTTTAACACAAGTATTCTTACGAATCCAAAATTACTCACTAGCATGACTCTAATATCACCATCTTTATATCGCAAAACTAATGCAAGGAATCAAACATATCATATTCAGTGATCTACAAGTTTTATGTAGGATTTTATGACTAACCATGTGAATTACCAATTCCTGGTGACTCTCTAAATAGATATAAGTGAATCAAGAGAGTTCAATTCTTTCTACAAAAGATATGCCCACGCTCTAACAAATATAAATGACGCAAAAGAGCATTCTACAAATGGCGGTTTTCTATGTGTAGGGAAACAAGCAATCCAAACTTCAAATGATATAAGTGAAGCACATGAAGCATTCTATAAAGTATGCTCAAAAGATATAAGTGAAGTGCAAAGAGCATTTTATAAATCAAACAAGGACGATCTCATACCAGCATGGTGCATTATTAAAAGAAAAATAAAAAGCACACGACGCTCCAAGAATAACGCATATCATGTGACGAATAAAAATATAGCTCCAAGTAAAATCACCGATGATCGCTGGAAGAAAGAGGGGATGCCTTCCGGGGCATCCGCAAGCTTAGTTGCTTGGGAGTCCTTGAATATTACCTTGGGATGCCTCGGGAATCCCCAAGCTTAGGCTCTTGCCGCTCCTTATTCCTTCATCCATCGTGATCTCACCCAAAACTTGAAAACTTCAATCACACAAAACTTAACAAAACCCTCGTGAGATCTGTTAGTATAATAAAATGAACACCACTTTAAGTACCATTGCAAACCCATTCATATTTTATTTTTGCATTGTAGCTACTGTATTATAACTTTTCTATGGCTTATACCACTGATAAAATTGATAGTTGCATCAAAACTAGCAAAACAATGCATCAAAAACTGAATTTATCTTAAACAGGACAATCTGTAGCAATCTGAATATCTACCATACTTCTGTAACTCCAAATATTCTGAAAAAATCGGACAAAATATACAATTTGTATAGAAGTATTGTGCAAAAAGTTTCAGAAGCTTTTGACATTCCAGTAAAAAATGTGAATTCACGCACTACAACCAAAGTTTCTGTTTTTCCACTTCACAAACCAAACAAGTAATCTAATCATCCTAAAGGCAAATCTTGGCACATTATTTTTATAATACAATGGAATTGTACAAGGGGATAATTATTTTTGTTGAAAAGTTTCTGTAATTAAGATTCACAAAGTTTCCATGGGCATGAACAAAGTTCAAGGAGTTCCCCCACTTCAACGGTGGTCATCTTTCTTACTTTCACTTTTCTTTTTGAAAAAGTTCTAAGTTCCCCACTTTATTTTTTTGTTTTTAAACTATATAAAAGCACACAACAGAAATAAATGACTCTCTAAAACTTCCAGGTTGTCTCCCTGGCAGCGCTTTCTTTAAAGCGATTAAGCTAGGCATAAAGTGCTCAAGTAATGGATCCACCCAGATTCCAAGGTATATCAAAGCCAATTTTAATTAACAATGATTTGTAATTTAGTGGTGAGCACAAAGTAACATATATCAAGTATAACGAAGTCTAGCTCTGTTCCTATGCACCGGCATGTCATAAAAGAACAATTCATGCATAGAAAGTAAAGGCCAAATGCATAGTATAAACAATTTCTTGCAATTTTATCGTATTAGAAACATAGAGAGGTGGAGATGTAGTTCCTCTCTCATAATAATTGCAAGTAGGAGCAGCAAGCACATGCATATTATATCCATCAAAATCATCATGTGTAATGGTAAAACGCAACCCATCAATATAATCCTTAATAAACGCAAACTTCTCCGATATAGTGTAGTTGGGAGGATTCAAAAATATAGTAGGACTATCATGCGTGGGTGCAATAGCAACAATTTCATTCTTAACATAAGGAACTATAACAAGTTCATATCCATAAGCATCATTCATATTGGCATCATGGCCACAAGCATAGAAAGCATCAATTTCGTCAAAAAGGGATATTTCAAATGAATCACAGGGATCATAGCAATTATCATAGCATTCATCCTTCGTAAGCACGAAGGGAAATTAAACAATGTATGAGTTGAAGAGCTACTCTCATTAGAAGGTGGGCACGGGTGATCAATCCGCTCTTCCTCCTTTTGTTCTTCGCTCTCCTCGTCATCTTTTTCATCTAATGAGCTCACAGTGTCATCAATTTCTTCTTCCATAGTTTCCTTCAAAATATTAGTCTCTTCTTGGACAGCAGAGACTTTCTCAATAAACGTATCAATATCGGTATTGTATTCATAATTCTCATAGCAATATTTCAATATAGCAAAAAAATTAGGTCTGTAAATAGCATCATCAAGATTTTCACACTTTTCAAACAAAGATTCAATTTCATAAGCACGCTTAAAAGCAATGATTTCTTCTATTCGTTCCACATCATAGTAATCATATATACCATTAGCATAAGAAGCCAAGGTTTCATTATCACTAAATCTACATCAAAAGGCAAGGTGTAGAGCCTTCATCCTAGAGCAACAAGTATAATCATATCTCAAGCATAAATTCCAAGCATACCAATGCAACAGATGAATTTGATCCCATAATAGTTTCCCTTTTTGAGTCAAGCGATAATCCCTAAAGTATTCACGTTGATCCAACGTGTCTCCCATTATATAATTGAATGGGGTTTTCTCAGGATTATTAAAGTAGTGCATAATATCTTTCACATAATGAGCATCGAGGGTTTTAGGAGGTTCCCCATCTCCATGAGAAGCAAGTACACCTAATTTTATTGGTATTTCGTGTTCCATATCCATAGCGAAGTTAGAGAAACAACTTAGAACAACAAATAAAATCTACTTAGTGATAAAGCAAACAAGCACACACGAGAATATTCACCCCATGCTATTGCTCCCCGGGAACGGCGCCACAAAAGGTCTTCATGACCCACAAGTATATGGGATCAGTTGTATCCTCTTTCGATAAGTAAGAGTGGCGAACCCAACGAGGAGCTAAAGGTAGAACAAATATTCCCTCAAGTTCTATCGACCACCGATACAACTCTAAGCACGCTTAACGTTCGCTTTACCTAGAACAAGTATGAAACTACAAGTAGTTTGTAGGTGTGATAGGCTGGGTTTTCAAGATAATAAAGAGCATGTAAAAAAACCAGGGGCTGTTTAGATAAAGAAACAACTAAGTTAGTTTTAGTAGAGAGCTTTTTTTCACGAGAAAGTTATTTGTCCCTAGGCAATCGATAACTAGGCCGATAATCACTACTGTAATTTTATATGAGGGAGAGGCATAAGCTAACATACTTTCTCTTCTTGGATCATATGCACTTATGATTGGAACTCTAGCAAACATTCGTAACTACTAAAGATCATTAAGGTAAAACCCAACCATAGCATTAAAGTATCAAGTCCTCTTTATTCCCATACACCATAACCCACTTATCCGTGTTTGTGTTTCTATCACTCACGCAACAAAGACAATAAGCAAACCATGAACATATTGCAAACCCTACAACGGGGATCCCTCATGCTTGCACAACACGGAGAGCATCCTAGGACAGCACCAATAGTAAAACATGCAACTCAAACCAATCACGATCATCAATGTAGGACAAAACGGATCTACTCAAACATCATTGGATAGCCATACATCATTGGGAAATAATATATAGCATTGAGGACCATGTTTAAGTAGAGATTACAGCTGGGAGAAGAGGTATTACACCGCTGCATAGAGGGGGAGAGAGTTGGTGATGATGGTGGCGAAGTTGTTGGTGTAGATCGCCGTCATGATGATGGCCCCGGCAGCGTTCCGGCGCCAGCGAGAGAGAGGGGGAGAGAGCTCCCCTCCTTCTTGTTCACTCACCTTCCCCCTAGATGGGAGAAGGGTTTCCCCTCTGGTACATGGCCTCCATGGCGGCAGAGGGGCGGGAGCCCCTCCGAGATTGGATCTCTCTCTCTCCATTTTCTTTTGTTTCTGCGCTACCAGATTCTGGCCTTTCACCGTTTCTTAAATTCCCGAAGATCTATAACTCCGATCGGGCTGAAATTTTAACACAAGTTTTATCCGGATATTAGATTTCTTGCGCCAGAAGAAAGGCATAACCGCCTTACAGGGTGACCACAAGGGCCCAGGGCAGGCCCTACCCCCTGGGGCGCGCCTCCCTGCCTTGTGGCCCCCTTGGGCATCGTCTCGCGCTGATTCTTTTTCCCAAAATTCACATATATTCCAAAAAAATCCTCGTAAGTTTTTATCGCGATTGGAGTCTGTTTGATATGGATTTTTTGTGAAACAAAAAACATGCAACAAACAGGAACTGGCACTGGGTACTAGATCAATATGTTAGTCCCAAAAATGGTATAAAAAGTTGCCAAAAGTATATGAAAGTTGTATAATATTGGCATGGAACAATAAAAAATTATAGATACGATGGAGACGTATCACTGTCCTTCCTTGGACAAGCCTCCCAATTATGATTAACCCCTCTCGCAAGCATCCGCAACTACGAAAGAAGAATTAAGATAAATCTAACCATAGCATGAAACATATGGATCCAAATCAGCCCCTTACAAAGCAACGAGTAAACTAGGGTTTAAGCTTCTGTCACTCTAGCAACCCATCATCTACTTATTACTTCCCAGTGCCTTCCCCTACGCCAAAATCATGGCGAAGTGTCATGTAGTCGACGTTCACATAACACCACTAGAGGAAAGTCAACATACATCTCATCAAAATATCGAACGAATACCAAATTCACATGATTACTTATAACAAGACTTTTCCCATGTCCTCAGGAACAAACGTAACTACTCACAAAGCATATTCATGTTCATAATCAAAGGAGTATTAATTATCATTAAGGATCTGAACATATGATCTTCCACCGAATAAACCAACTAGCATCAACTAGAAGAAGTAATCAACACTACTAGCAACCCATAGGTACCAATCTGAGGTTTTGAGACAAAGATCGGATACAAGAGATGAACTAGGGTTTGAGAGGTGATGGTGCTGGTGAAGATGTTGATGGAGATTGACCCCCTCTCGATGAGAGGATTGTTAGTGATGATGATGGCGATGATTTCCCCCTCCGGGAGGAAAGTTTCCCCGGCAGAACAGCTCCGCCAGAGCCCTAGATTGGTTCTACCCAGGTTCCACCTCGAGATGGTGGCACTTCATCTCGAAAGCTTTCTCTTGATTTTTTCCAGGTCAAAACACACCATATAGCAGAAGATGGGCACCGGGGGCCTGCCAGGTGGCCCACAAGGTAGGGGGTGCGCCCCCACCCTTGTGGATGGCTGGTGGCCCCCCTCTAGTGCTTTCTTTGCCCAATATTTTTTATATATTCCAAAATAATTCTCGGTGAAGTTTCAGGACTTTTGAAGTTGTGCAGAATAGGTCTCTAATATTTTCTCCTTTTCCAGTCCAGAAATCCAGCTGCTGGCATTCTCCCTCTTCATGTAAACCTTGTAATATAAGAGAGAAAAGGCATAAGTATTGTGCTATAATGTGTAATAACAGCCCCTAATGCAATAAATATCAATATAAAAGCATGATGTAAAATGGATGTATCAACTCCCCTAAGTTTAGACCTTGCTTGTCCTCAAGCGAAAGCCGAAATCGAAAAATATGTCCACATGTTTAGAGATAGAGGTGTCAATAAAATAAAATATGGACATGAGGGCATCATGATCATCTTTAGAACAACAACATATAATGTCATATAATTTATTATGCTAAATTAACAATTCATTCACAAGGTAGAGTATAAATCAGAAACTTCATTAAAAACTAACAAACAATGATCTCAGTCATTCAAGCAATTGCAATTTATCGTAACATCGGAAAGAGTCAATTCGAGAGCTTTTCAGCAAGTCCACATACTCAATTATCATTTAGTCTTTCACAATTGCTAACACTCACGCGATATTTATGGATTCAAAGCTTCAGTCGGACACAGAGAAAGATAGGGGCTTATAGTTTCACCTCCCAACCTTTTACCTCAAGGGTGATGTCAACAATAATACTTTCTGATAACTTACATCTGAGTGGATATATATATCTGGATCTCTCCAACACATAGTGCTTGCCAAAAGAAAAGTGTAAAAAGGAAAGGTGAAGATCACCACGACTCTTGTATAAGGGTAGAAGATAAAAGTAAAAGATAGGCCCTTTGCAGAGGGAAGCAGAGGTTGTCATGCACTTTTATGGCTGGATGCACAAAATCTTAATGCAAAAGAACGTCACTTTATATTGCCGCTTGTGATAAAGAACTTTATTACGCAGTCTGCCGCTTTTATTTCTTCCATATCACAAGTTCGTATAAAGCTTATTTTCTTCAGACTAATAGATCATACATGTTTAGAGAGCAATTTTTATTGCTTGCACCGACGACAACTTACTTGAAGGATCTTACTCAATCCATAGGTAGGTATGGTGGACTCTCATGGAAAAACTTGTTTAAGGGATGTTTGGAAGCACAAGTAGTATCTCTACTTGGTGCAAAGGATTTGGCTAGCATAAGAGAGAAAAGCAAGCTCAACATGTTTGAGGATCCATGACAATATAACTTCTATTCAGATATAAGAAAACATAACCCATTATGTTGTCTTCCTTGTCCAACATCAACTTTTTAGCA
Source organism: Aegilops umbellulata (assembly GCA_032464435.1). NCBI lineage: Eukaryota > Viridiplantae > Streptophyta > Magnoliopsida > Poales > Poaceae > Aegilops > Aegilops umbellulata. Next base: position 239,747,506 of record CP136060.1, read on the forward strand.
TGTCATATTTATTGAGTGCTCACAATTACAAAATATGTCCGAGATAGTATATTTATATGTGAAGTCTCTCTTTCTTTATTACTTCTTATTAATTGCCACAATGAATAAAACTATGTTTGTCAACTCTCAACAACTTTTATTCATCATACTCTTTATACGTGAAGTAATTACTCTCTATGAGATCAATATATGATCTTTTTATTCTTTCTCTTATTTTATTCCCTCAAGATCATAGAAAGAAAGCAAAGCCCTCAACTCAAAGCTACTCTTTATTATATATAACTCACAGACTTGATTACATAGACAGATCTCAAAACAAAACTCAAAGCTAGATCATACTAAAGACTTTATTCTACTAGATCAAGATAATACCAAAAGGATTGAACTAAGAAAAACAATAAAGGTAAAGGTGTGATGGTGATATGATACCGGGGCACCTCCCCCAAGCTTGGCGGTTGCCAAGGGGAGTGCCCATACCCATGTATTTATGTCTCTTTCTTTGGCGGTGGTGATTATGGAGTTGTTGATGAAGTAGTGCCACACTTCGAGCGCAGGAGATACTCCAATCTACGAATGATGCTCTGGAGGGTGATGATATGCTCTTGCAACAAAATATTTTCACGAGTGAGATATTTATTTTGCACATGAACTATTTCAATGATCTTAAAAGCTTCAATTTAAGTAGGGGTAACATGATTGTAGTATGGTTGAAGGACGTCTTCTTCTTCTGCTATGGTCCAACCATAATGCTCCACATCCCCATGGGCCTTTGAGTTTGTGATATAATCAGCTATATAGCTTTCTCCTTCCAAATCTTGGGATGACATATTTTCAGATCTGCCAGGCAAAACAGCAAGAAACAAGAACAGAGGATTTTGTCATGGTACGGTAGTCAAAACCTTTGGAAGATTATATAATGAATTTTTACCGACCAAAAGAAGTATTGTGCAAGAAAATAGAGTCCGGACTACTTGTGCATCTTTCGGACTACTTATAATTTTCCTATTTTTTTAAATATTCTAAAGGGAGGAAAATTGCCATTAGAACAGTTTTGGAGTCGGTTTACTTACCGTACCACACACCTATTCCTTTTTGGAGTCTGAAACATTCTAGAAAGTATCCCTTATGCACTCCTCCGGTATTATGGTATTAATTATATTGGTCTCAACATTTATGGGAGTACCTGAGATATAATGTTTGATTCTTTGACCATTTACCACCTTCAGATTTGTGCCTTCGGCATTGTTGATTTTGATGGCACCGGAACGATAGACCTCCTCGATAATGTAAGGACCTTCCGATTTAGAGAGAAGCTTTCCTGCAAAAAATCTTAAATGAGCGTTCTATAACAAAACATGATCACCTATATTAAACTCACGCTTTTGTATCCTTTTGCCATGCCATCTTTTAACTTTTTCTTTAAACAACTTGGCATTCTCATAGGCTTGGGTTCTCTATTCATCAAGCGAGCTTATGTCAAATAACCTCTTCTCACTGGCAAGTTTGAAATCATAGTTGAGCTCTTTGATTGCCCAATAAGCTTTATGTTCAAGTTCAAGAGGTAAGTGATATGCATTTCCATAAACCATTTTATACATAGACATACCCATATGATTCTCATAAGCAGTTCTATAAGCCCATAATGCATCATCAAGTTTCATAGACCAATTCTTTCTAGATCTATTAACAGTCTTTTGCAAAATCAATTTAATCTCTCTATTGCTCAATTCTACTTGACCGCTAGATTGAGGGTGATATGGAGATGCAATTCTATGGTTGACATCATATTTAGCAAGAATTTTACGGAACTCACCATGAATAAAATGTGAACCACCATCAGTCATTAAATATCTAGGGACTCCAAACCTCGGAGAAATAACTTCTTTAAGCATCTTAATAGAAGTGTTATGATCAACACTACTAGTTGGGATAGCTTCTACCCACTTAGTAACATAATCAACAGCAACTAAAATATGTGTATACCCATTAAAGGAAGCAAAAGGTCCCATATAATCAAAGCCCCAAACATCAAATGGTTCAATAACAAGTGAATAATTCATAGGCATTTCCTGACGTCTACTAATATTGCCAATTCTCTGGCATTCATCACAAGACAAGACAAACATAAGAGTGTCCTTGAAGAGAGTAGGCCAATAAAAATCAGATTGCAATACCTTGTGTGCAGTTCTATCTCTAGCGTGGTGTCCTCCATAAGCCTCAGAGTGGCACTTGCATAGGATTTATTCCTGTTCATGCTTAGGTACACAACGTCTAATAACACCATCTACTCCTTCTTTATAAAGGTGTGGGTCGTCCCAAAAGTAATGTCTTAAATCATAGAAAAACTTTTCTTTTGCTGGTATGTGAAACTAGGTGGTATAAATTTAGCAACAATAAAATTAGCATAATCAGCATACCATGGAGCACTACGAGAAGCATTTATGGTAGCTAGTTGTTCATCAGGAAAGCTATCATCAATAGGTAGTGGGTCATCAAGAACATTTTCTAACCTAGACAAGTTGTGTGCAACGGGGTTCTTAGCACCCTTTCTATCAATAATATGCAAATCAAATTCTTGTAACAAGAGAAACCTTGTGGATGGTTGGTGGCCCCCCTCTGGTGCTTTCTTCGCCCAATATTTTTTATATATTCCAAAATAATTATCCATGAAGTTTCAGGACTTTTGGAGTTGTGCAGAATAGGTCTCTAATATTTGCTCCTTTTCCAGTCCAGAATTCCAGGTGTCGGCATTCTCCCTCTTCATGTAAACCTTGTAATATAAGAGAGAAAAGGCATAAGTATTGTGCTATGTGTAACAACAGCCCATAATGCAATAAATATCAATATAAAAGCATGATGCAAAATGGACGTATCAATGCCCTCCATGATCGAATCCCCCTCCGTCAGGGTGCCAGAAAAGGCCCCAAGATGGGATCTCGGAACAGAGGCTTGCGGCAGCGGAAAAGTATTTTGGTGGACGCTTCTGTTGGTTTGGGAATATTTGGGAATTAATAACAAAAGAATTAGGGTTTGGGGAGTCCTGGGGGGCCACAAGCCAGGGAGGCGTGCCCGCCCCCCTAGGGCGTGTTCTGAGGACTTGTGGGTCCCTCGGGACTCTTCTGGCCCCCTCTCCAAGCTTCGTGTGTCTTGTGGTCCAAGAAAAATCACCGTAAAGTTTTATTCCGTTTGGACTCCGTTTGATATTTCTTTTCTGTAAAACTCAAAAACAAGGAAAAAACAGAAACTGGCATTGGGCTCTAGGTTAATAGGTTGGTCCCCAAAATAATATAAAATAACATATTAATGCATATAAAACATCCGGAACAGATAATATAATAGCATGGAACAATAAAAAATTATAGATAAATTGGAGACGTATCACCATGCTTTATGGCTTAGAAACCAGGGCCCCAATGACGTTTTGAACGCCAGATAGAATATGAGATGTTCCAAGAGCTAAAATTCGTATTTCAGGCTCATGCCCATGTTGAGAGGTATAAGACCTCTGACAAGTTCTTTTTCCTGCAAGATGGAGGAGAATAGCTCAGTTAGTGAGCATGTGCTCAGAGTGTATGGGTGCTATAATCACTTGAATCAAGTGGGAGTTAATCTTCCAGATAAGACAACAGATAACAAAGTTTTCTAGTCACTGACGCCAAGCCATAAGGGCTTCGTGATGAACTACAATATGCAAGGGACAGAGAGGATGATCCCTGAGCTATTCGTGATGCTTTAGGCCGCGGAGGTAGAAATCAAGAAAAGGCATCAAGTGCAGGTTGTTAATAAGACCACTAGTTTGAAGAAAGGCAAGGGAAAGAAAGGGAACTTCAAGGAGAATGGCAAGGTAGTTGCCACTCCCGTGAAGAAATCCAAGGCTAGACCCAAACTTGATACTAAGTGCTTCAATTGCAAGGGGAAAGGCCAGTGGAAGTGGAACTACCCCATGTACTTGGCAGATAAGAAGACTCGCAATGTCAACAAAGGTATATTTGATATACACGGTATTGATGTGTATCTCACTAGTACTCATAGTAGCATCTGGGTATTTGTTACCTATTCAGTTGCTAATATTAGTACCTCAGAGCAGGAGCTGCAGAGTAACGGAGACTAGCTGAGGGTGAGGTGACGATGAGTGTTTGAAGTGTCTCCAAGGTTGTTATGATCACCATTGGCACGCTCGCAATACCTTGGGGATTAGTATTAAACCTAAATAATGGTTCTTTGGTGCTTGCGTTGAGCATAAAACATTATATCTGGATATTGTTTATTGCAAGACGGTTATTCATTTAAGTCAAAGAATAATGGTTATTCTATTTATATGAGTAACATCTTTTATGGTCATGCACCCTGTCGTGGGTTTGTCACGGTAGATGTCCTAGCGAAAGGACTTAGTCGTGGAGCCATCGCAACGGGTTAACTCGAAGGGGTTAAAGCGGACAAGGGACACAGGGAGTTTATACTAGTTCGGCCCCTTAGATGAAGGTAAAAGCCTACGTCTAGTTTGTGATGGAATTGATGGGGTTTTGATGACTAGGGAGCAAACAAGCTTCGCCTAAGCCTCGAATTATTCTTGTCTGTCCTTGAACCGCTATCGGGTTGTCCCCTTATATACACGGGTGACACCCATCGGTTCATAGAGTCCCAATCTCCGGTTTATATTCGTATCCGGGTTGGTCTCTCCCTATTCCTAACTTATAATACAAGTTTATATACACGCCGGTTTACGGCGACAGATACTGAACCGACTACGGCCTTGGGCCTTTGTCTAGCCTCTGGGCTTTAGCACCTTTAGACTACTGATGAAGTCAACCCGGCCCACTTAGACCGGTTTACGCCCAGCAGTAATATCCCCAACATTAGGCCCCAGATTGATTTGAACAGGTTCATGTCAATCCTTAGCCAAAATCTTTGTCTTCATCATCTTCCTGTATCTGTTGAACCGTCGTGTCGTCATCTTCTTTGGTTGCTGTAAACCGGCATGACGTCATCTTGAAACTAGCCTTTATAACGCCTTCTTTGTTTAATAGATCCGCACTAATCGAGGCGACAACTCTGAAAATTGTGGCTCCTGGATTCGCGCGCCTGACACATGTCCTTTGCTTCATAAATAGGGCCAAAGGGTCATTTCTTTTCTCTCCTTCATCCCCTTTCTCTTCGTCTTCTCCGTGCCGCCAGCCTCAGAGCTCCGCCGCCGCTGCTGATCTCTGCATCGTCTTGGGCCGCTGCATCGACCTGATCGTACCAGAAAACCGCGGCGTCCTTCCGCATCTCCCCTAGCTCCGGTAAGATCTCTGCTTTTTACCCATCCGGATCCATACTAGGGTTTCATGTTCTTGCCGTGTTCTTGCTTACTGTTCATATTCCTGCTCATACCTCTGGATAGATCCAAGGAAACCCTTCTGTGAGTTACCAATGGGCTTTTAGCATTCATCTTGTAGATTCATGTTTCAGTTCATAGATCCAAATAACCTTTCTGCTCTTTGAACCAATATTTGTCACATCCCTAGCTTTTGGCATTGCATTAGGGTAACCTCATGTGTGCATCATGTTTAAACTTTGAAAGAAACTTGAAATGGGGATTGCCTAAACCCTAGCATTAAAGGAACTCACTAGGTTCAACCAAAATATTTCCAGTAAATCCAAATGGCTTCCAAAAATGTTCATCATTTATGGAAAATGCTGTAAACAGTAACCAGAGGTGATGCACATTTTCCCATGACTATTTGGGCTCTGAGTTAAATCATACTCTATTTGCATTTGGGCATTTAAATGCTATAAAATAATTTAAATGCTCAAATAATCATAAACTAAAATGTTTACTGTTGGATATATTCTAAACAGTAGCCATGGTTAGTTTCATGAATTCTGGTAATGCCCTGGCATTTTAATAAAGCCCAACAGTTGCAGAAAATTAGAAAACAGAAACAATAAAGAGTGAGAGAGGACTTACCTGGCGCTCAACTGGAAGCCCAGCTGGCCCAGCCCCAGCTGGTGGCCCAGCCCACTGGCCTGAGCGGTCGTCCTCTACCTCTGCCAGTAGGCAGAGGAGGGAGGATAGCGCACGCGCGCGCCGTGGCGACACGCCACCTCCCTGCCTGTCTGCGTCCCTCGCCACCGCGACGCCTGAACCGCCTCCCCTCGACCCCGTCGCTCCTCTCCCTCACTCGCCGCTCTCTCCCCCTACCTCTGGCTCTCTCCCTCTCGCGCCCGAGCGCGCTCATCGCCGCCGCTCGCTGCTGCCACGGCCACCGGCCACCGCACGCCTCACCGATGCGTCTAGGAGCTCCGCCTCGCCGTCCTCTTCCTCATCGCCGAGCCACGAGACATCGGGTGCCCTGCTTCACCGCCATCGTTGCCGTCTTCAACCTCGGGACCGCCGGCCATCTCCATCAAATTCGCGAGCTTCAGCCCGTCCCCGGCCTCGCCGACGCCTCTGCTGGAATCGCCGTGAGCCCCTGCCTCTTTCCCCTCTCTCCCCGTGCTCTCCCGTGCCTTCTAGACACCGTGGCCATCGGAGCCGATTGCTCCTCGCCGCCGGCCATGTCGCCACCGCGGCTACGGCCGTGCAAGCACGCGTCTGAGCTCACCACTGAACTGACCGCACTTCCCTGAGCATATCGCACACACCCATCCATCTCCCCGTGCTCTGTAGCCCGTCTTGCTCAACACCCGAACTCCGGCCGCCGCATTCGTGCTCGCCACCGTCGACACAGACCACCCCAGCTCCTCCCACTTGGCCTAGCAGTTGCGCGCGAGCCCCAGCTACGCGTAGGACCAAACCGCGGTCGATTTGGTCGACCGTGGGCAAATTCCGAGCCGCGCCACCGTCTCGGGCCTCGCCGGCGTTGAGTCGCCGGTGGGGTTGACCCCGCTGACCTGTTTGACCACGGGGAGGCCTAGTTTGACCCCTGGGTCAATGACAGGTGGGGCCCAGCCGGCTAACTAATCTAGGATTAGTACTAATTATAATTAGTTAAAACTAATGACTCTGACACGCGGGTCCCACGTTTCTGGTTTGACCCTGGTCAATCCTGTTGACCTGCTGACGTCACTGTTGACCCTGCTGACGCAATAACTCATATTCTGGATTTATTCTTATTCAGGAAATTCCAGAAAATCCTATAAACTTCTAAAAATCATAGGAAATAATCTATAGCTCAGAATGAAATAATTTATATATGAAAAATTATCAGAAAAATTCAAGGAATCCATCTGTACCATTTTCATGCATGTTTAAACAATGTTTGTCCTCTGTTTTGGACAAAACACATAAAGGGCATTTAAACAATCATATATGGAGTTGGAATTTGAATCATGTATTCAAACCAACTTCATTTAAATCATAGCTAGATGCATTAGCTCAAATCACAGCATATTGCCATGTCATGATCATGCATCATATTGTGGCATTGCATTGATTGTGTTCTTTCTCAGTTGCCGGTGTTTGTCCCCTCTCGATAGACGATGTGCCGACGATGAGATCGATGACACTGATGAAGAACTATATTATCTTCAGAAGTGCCAGGTAAGCAGAACCCCCTTGTTCATTCCGATAAAGTCCCACTCTCTCGCTCCTGCTCTCTTTTATTGCATTAGGACAACAGCGATTTATGTGTTACTTGCTGCGGTAGCTGAACCCCTTTATCCTTTGCATGACCTGTCATTCCACAGTAAATAGATGAAACCCACTAGCATGAGTAGGAGTTGTTTGAGCCCTGATGTGCCTACTCATTCATGCTTGTTTGTCATGCCTGCTACTGCTTAGAGTTGAGTCGGGTCTGATTCATCGGGAATGAATTAGAATGGTGATGAACATGCCCTACTGTGTGTGAGCTAAGTGTGTGAACACGATTTGGTAAAGGTATTGGTGAGAGGCCATGTAGGAGTACATGGTGGGTTGTCTCATTGAAGCCGTCCTCAGGAACTGAGTTCTGTGTTTGTGATCCATGAAACAGCTACTACCATACATTGGGCCCTGAAATATGACCCCGCTCGACTTACCGACCCCTCACGTTCTCTGTCCAGGAGTTGCAAGTAGTTTCTGGTGTTTGTAGTATGCTGGGGGCCGCACGCAGCGCTGACCGTAGGGGTGGGCTGTGTTGCGGTAGGCACGTGGCACGGTGTACCGGGCGCCCGTTTGGTGTTCCGGGAACCCTGCACACATCGTTTGGGGCTGTGAGCGAAACTCCGGCCGGATCTCCTCATGGATGGAACCCGAATAGGCGATAAACCTGGACTAGAGACTTGTGTGGTTGGTTAGGTCGTGGTCTACACCCACGTCGGCTTTCGCTTGAAGTCTGCCGAGCACGTGTCGTGTGCAGACGCTAAGTGGTGGAAGCATGTATGAAGAAGTACACCCCTGCAGGGTTAACATCATCTATTCGAATAGCCGTGTCCGCGGTAATGGACTTCTGGGTTGCCTATAACAGTTCATAGACAAGTGAAAGTGGATACTCTAAAATACGCAAGATAAGCGTGAGTGCTATGGATGGCCTTCTCGTAGGGAGACGGAAGTGGATCCATAGTGGTGTATTGATATGGTGAATATGTGGACTCGTGTGCGCCACCTCAAAAGAGTTACTTGCAGTCGTAGTTCAGGTTAGCCACTGAGTCAAAGCTGGCTTGCTGCAGTCAAACTCCAGTACCCCCTTTTGATACTGATGCATATGTAGTTAGTTCTGATGTAAGTCTTGCTGGGTACATTTGTACTCACGTTTGCCTATTTATGTTTTTGCAGAGAGACTTCAGTCTCGCTAGTAGTATCGCTTGGACTTCGACGTTTAGCTTGATACCTCAGCTACGATCTTGTGCCCTCGGCAGGATCTGGTAGATAGTCAGGCTTCTCAGCCTTTTTCAATTGTAGATGTCTGTACTCAGACATGTTAAGCTTCCGTATGTGTTTGACTTGTGTGCTCTAAATGTTGGGTCATGAGACCCATGTTTGTAATATCTCGCTCCTCGGAGCCTAATGAATAAATACTTTGAGTGAATAAATACTTTGAGTCGTAGAGTCTTGTTGTGATGCCATGTTGTAATTACACATATCGAGCATATTGTGTGTATGATTGGAATGCTTGGTATGTGTGGGATCCGACTATCTAGTTGTCTATCCTTGGCAGCCTATCATATGGGGAAATGTAGTCTAGTGCTTCTGAGCGATAGTAGTCCGCTACAGCCCGGTTCACCAGAGTCCTGCTAGCCCAGCACTACTGCTCGGAACACTTGACTGGCCGGCATGTGTTTCACGTCGTTCCTGTGTCTGTCCCTTCGGGGAAATGTCACGCGCTATTGTCCGGAGTCCTGCCTAGCCTGCTACAGCCCGGGTTACCGGAGTCTTGTTAGCCCAGTGCTACAGCCCGGACAAATACGTTGATGACCGACATGCTCGATGTGATTCATGTATGCCTGTCCTCATAGGCTAGCGCCGCTTTGGGTTCATGACTAGCCATGTCGGCCCGGGTTCTCTGTCATATGGATGCTAGCGACACTATCATATACGTGAGCCAAAAGGCGCAAACGGTCCCGGGCCAGGTAAGGTGGCACCCGTGGGAACACCGTGCGTGAGGCCACAAAGTGATATGATGTGTTACATGCTGGATCGGTGTGACTTAGGATCGGGGTCCTGACAGCGTTGGTATTAGAGCCTGACTGCCTGTAGGATTACCAAGCCAAACTGGTCGAAGTTGAGTCTAGAAATGCTTTAGTTATGTAAGGGAATTGATTGTGGAAGGGATCGTAAGGCTCTTATTACTTCTTATACCTCATGGCCTTCTGATCTGAGTCATTCTCTTCCTTTCCACGGGGATTAAGAACTAGGCCTTCTCATCTATCTCTTAGGATGACGTGTTACTAAACCATAGTTGCCTAGAATTGATAGTTTCAAGCCTCTGTTCAGTTTCTACTACTCCCATGTGTTCTTAGTTGATCTCAGAACATTGATATTGTGATGTTGAGTGGTTATGCCACCATTTTGCATGATGTCTCAATCTTTTTGAGCATTTACAGCCGTTATGCTGTCCGAGTCATCCCAGGTTTCTAACTAGTCTGATGCATTTGCAAATCCTTTCTTCCTGTTCCGATGTTCTTTTGGTCAGAATAAGCACACTAATCGGTCAGTTGAGGTACTCTATTGCCTCGACATATATGTTGGAACTACTATTATGACCCTAGGTGTTTTAGGGAGTCATCTAGTAATCTAGCAATGCTATGTGTTCCTGGTGTGATGATGCTGGCCACCATTCTCGAAAGCATCCCGTGATGCCACTTAGTAGTAGGTATTATATTCGTGGGTTCTTGAACCAAGATTCACTCTACTTACCTCATGTTGTTAGTGTTTGCTAGTTCCTTTAGGAATTTAGTAACCCTTGTGATAGTCCTCGAGGTCCGTGGTATTTCCTTCTTCCAAATACCATGAACCAATATGGCAGAATTACTTCTGAACCAAAAAATCACAACTAAAGTACTCTTAAGGAGTTCTCCATCCATAATTGTGATTCTGCCAGTTCTACCTTTCTGCATGGGTTATCCGGAAAAATTATGTTGAGCTTTGTTTGACATACTAACCCATGAATCCACAACTCAGAAAGTTATATGTTCCTTGAGTTGACCCTCCTCAGCTGTATTCCGACCCTAGTCTATCAATTGATATTCAGGAATAGTTGTGCATTCGTGTTCATCGATGCCTATTATTCTTGTGGTTCGTCAAGCCATTCTAGTTCAGAATGACTAGGAGAAACAAACTCCAGTACCTTATCCATTTCTAGGATTGGGTCAAAGTAATTGTATCCCGCAGATCAAAATGCCAATCCAGCTTCTGCTCTGCTCTACCTTGCAGTGTTACCATCTTTATGTCAAGAGAGTCATGAGAATTGCACCACCTCTTATGAGTTCTTGACGCAGTAATACTTCTTGCCATCGTTCTTCATTCCTCGGTTCCGTGTTGTTGCAACCGGAATATCGACAAATGAGTTATGATGTGTGAAATCAATACTCCTAGCAACTCGTTGCTTGGTAGTAAATGGACAATATTCTCATTCTTAGCGTGTTGGGTTTTGACTCATCATTCTAAGATAGATTGTGCTACCTAGTCCTTATTTTTGGTGCACTCTTCGATCAATGAGTTAGGATTATTCAATCCCTTGCTTATTTGATCATATCGTCTTGCTCTGAAAGGCAAGATTGTTCTCGAGCTTAGAAACATATCGGTGGTTCGTGATGTTCCGAATATCTTCTCGGAAGTGTTACCAGGTTGTCACCTGACCGCTATGTTGAGTTCGTGATCAAGTTGGTTTCCTATAAACCACCCCTTCTCCAAGAATCTATGTTGGATACCCCTGAGCTAGTTGGTTGATCTAAACAACAACTTCGAGAGTTGGAAGATAAAAGCTTGTCCGACTTAGTTCATTTCTAAGGGATATCCTTTTGATTGTGTGTGGAAGAAAGATGATATCTTCATCGACTGGTCCTCGTGATCAGTTGTTGGATCTATTGTCTTGTCAAAACTTTGATTTGAGTATGGGCCATCATCAAATCAAATTAGAACCAACGATGTTCGTAATGTTGTCCTACTCGTGGTTGATCCCTCGAGCATACACCATTACATCTATTGGTCTGACCAATGCTGTTGCCGTGTTCACGTGATGGTGGAAGTCCAGTGTTATGGAAATTCCGATGAGTTGCTATTGAGCCCATCAACAGCATTTTGTCACCCCCCCCATGATTCATGTTGAACATCAACCTAGTGTTGAAAACTTTGTAAGCAATGCCTTCGTGTTCCGTTCATGAAGCATATGTTGGATGAAAGAAGTGACTTCCTCGAATTCATGTGCATTTGGTGTAAGTTGCCGCCATGAATTTGAGAAAGGTTTGTTTTGTTTCCTGGAATCATCCCAAATCAGTCATGCATACGTGCAAAGTATTCTGTGGATTGAAGACTTGCAACCTTCATTCTATATTATCCCTAGCACACCAAGCCACTGATTGATTGGCTCAAGGAGAAGGAGTCCCTTCATAAGAGCTAATCCGGACTTATGAAAAGACTTCGATATCCTCGATGATGGTTCCCAACCAGAACTCGGTAGTGTTTTATTATAAGACTACCATGTGGTCATGCTTGTCTAAGATAGTGTGTTCACAGGTTTGTAGCAGAACCAGCTCATGTTTTGGAGCTTGCTATCGTAGTTCATTTCCTGAGAATCTCGCAACGTCATCTCGTCGGTTTGTGTTGCAAATTTCCTTTTCCGGACATGCTGTCTGAAATATCCTGTTACCAACCAGGTCTGAATCTCAGGCAGATGTGATGGTTGGAACTTTTCCAAGATCTATTACGTAGGTCCCGACAAGGTTGATGTCTGGCCGACACACCTAGCCGGAAGAGCTATCATGGTAGTATCTTGATTGAACTAGTTGACCATCTCCTCCATGAGGATCTCGTGCGACTTATTTTAGAAGTTGTTCCTTAGGGATCCTTGTGCTATTAATATTCCTCGATTATGCTATAACCATTCCAACAATGGAATTGCTCTCGACTGTTGAGTTATCTCCCAGTTACCAGAATCATTCCCAGCATTTGCATTTTGTTCCCAGCTTGCACCTCAATAGTTGTTGTCCAGGATCATATTCAAGAGTGGACTTGTCATGGTCCCATCCATTTCCGATGATAAGCAAAATCATCCATTGCGTTGTCTTCAACAAGGTAGTCCACCTCATCCATTCGAACTCCGCCAAACTATCGATTGTTGTGGGTTGCCTTAGGCTGGTATAAAGAGTTTCAATGATCTATGGATCAAAAGTAATTCTTTTTGCCACTTAAGGGAACAGCCCAATGAGTCACCTTTCCAAGGTGCCCCGTTACGGGATCACAACAACTTTTTTTTCCTCGCCACCTTGACACCATCCACCATCTTTCTAAGTGTGGGATTGTTGCCCACCAAATCAAATCCTGTCGTTTGTCCTTCCATCCCTCTCGATGTGTTTTGTGTCTCAACTCGAGATGTGTCGACATCCCATTCCGCGAGTTATCTTGTATAGCTCGGTCTTCGAGAAGATCAATCCTAGTAGAGTTTCTTTCCGTCGTCATCGCGTGGATGAAGATCTCGAAAGCAAAGACGTCAAGATGAATATGATGCAATGAAGCTACTTCTCCGAGAAGGGCAGTGGGATCATGAAGATCAAGTTAGCTTGTGCCCCCTCTGACTTCTTACCTCACGACTTGAATCTCGGGACGAGATTCTTGTTTAGTGGGGGTGAGTTGTCACATCCCTAGCTTTTGGCATTGCATTAGGGTAACCTCATGTGTGCATCATGTTTAAACTTTGAAAGAAACTTGAAATGGGGATTGCCTAAACCCTAGCATTAAAGGAACTCACTAGGTTCAACCAAAATATTTCCAGTAAATCCAAATGGCTTCCAAAAATGTTCATCATTTATGGAAAATGCTGTAAACAGTAACCAGAGGTGATGCACATTTTCCCATGACTATTTGGGCTCTGAGTTAAATCATACTCTATTTGCATTTGGGCATTTAAATGCTATAAAATAATTTAAATGCTCAAATAATCATAAACTAAAATGTTTACTGTTGGATATATTCTAAACAGTAGCCATGGTTAGTTTCAAGAAATCTGGTAATGCCCTGGCATTTTAATAAAGCCCAACAGTTGCAGAAAATTAGAAAACAGAAACAATAAAGAGTGAGAGAGGACTTACCTGGCGCTCAACTGGAAGCCCAGCTGGCCCAGCCCCAGCTGGTGGCCCAGCCCACTAGCCTGAGCGGTCGTCCTCTACCTCTGCCAGTAGGCAGAGGAGGGAGGACAGCGCACGCGCACGCCGTGGCGACACGCCACCTCCCTGCCTGTCTGCGTCCCTCGCCACCGCGACGCCTGAACCGCCTCCCCTCGACCCCCTCGCTCCTTTCCCTCACTCGCCGCTCTCTCCCCCTACCTCTGGCTCTCTCCCTCTCGCGCCCGAGCACGCTCATCGCCGCCGCTCGCTGCTGCCACGGCCACCGGCCACCGCACGCCTCACCGATGCGTCTAGGAGCTCCGCCTCACCGTCCTCTTCCTCATCGCCGAGCCACGAGACGTCGGGTGCCCTGCTTCACCGCCATCGTTGCCGTCTTCAACCTCGGGACCGCCGGCCATCTCCATCAAATTCGCGAGCTTCAGCCCGTCCCCGGCCTCGCCGACGCCTCTGCTGGAATCGCCGTGAGCCCCTGCCTCTTTCCCCTCTCTCCCCGTGCTCTCCCGTGCCTTCTAGACACCGTGGCCATCGGAGCCGATTGCTCCTCGCCGCCGGCCATGTCGCCACCGCGGCTACGGCCGTGCAAGCACGCGTCTGAGCTCACCACTGAACTGACCGCACTTCCCTGAGCATATCGCACACACCCATCCATCTCCCCGTGCTCTGTAGCCCGTCTTGCTCAACACCCGAACTCCGGCCGCCGCATTCGTGCTCGCCGCCGTCGACACAGACCACCCCAGCGCCTCCCACTTGGCCTAGCAGATGCGCGCGAGCCCCAGCTACGCGTAGGACCAAACCGCGGTCGATTTGGTCGACCGTGGGCAAATTCCGAGCCGCGCCACCGTCTCGGGCCTCGCCGGCGTTGAGTCGCCAGTGGGGTTGACCCCGCTGACCTGTTTGACCACGGGGAGGCCTAGTTTGACCCCTGGGTCAATGACAGGTGGGGCCCAGCCGGCTAACTAATCTAGGATTAGTACTAATTATAATTAGTTAAAACTAATGACTCTGACACGCGGGTCCCACGTGTCTGGTTTGACCCTGGTCAATCCTGTTGACCTGCTGACGTCACTGTTGACCCTGCTGACGCAATAACTCATATTCTGGATTTATTCTTATTCAGGAAATTCCAGAAAATCCTATAAACTTCTAAAAATCATAGGAAATAATCTATAGCTCAGAATGAAATAATTTATATATGAAAAATTATCAGAAAAATTCAAGGAATCCATCTGTACCATTTTCATGCATGTTTAAACAATGTTTGTCCTCTGTTTTGGACAAAACACATAAAGGGCATTTAAATAATCATATATGTTGGAATTTGAATCATGTATTCAAACCAACTTCATTTAAATCATAGCTAGATGCATTAGCTCAAATCACAGCATATTGCCATGTCATGATCATGCATCATATTGTGGCATTGCATTGATTGTGTTCTTTCTCAGTTGCCGGTGTTTGTCCCCTCTTGATAGACGATGTGCCGACGATGAGATCGATGACACTGATGAAGAACTATATTATCTTCAGAAGTGCCAGGCAAGCAGAACCCCCTTGTTCATTCCGATAAAGTCCCACTCTCTCGCTCCTGCTCTCTTTTATTGCATTAGGACAACAGCGATTCATGTGTTACTTGCTGCGGTAGCTGAACCCCTTTATCCTTTGCATGACCTGTCATTCCACAGTAAATAGATGAAACCCACTAGCATGAGTAGGAGTTGTTTGAGCCCTGATGTGCCTACTCATTCATGCTTGTTTGTCATGCCTGCTACTGCTTAGAGTTGAGTCGGGTCTGATTCATCGGGAATGAATTAGAATGGTGATGAACATGCCCTACTGTGTGTGAGCTAAGTGTGTGAACACGATTTGGTAAAGGTATTGGTGAGAGGCCATGTAGGAGTACATGGTGGGTTGTCTCATTGAAGCCGTCCTCAGGAACTGAGTTCTGTGTTTGTGATCCATGAAACAGCTACTACCATACATTGGGCCCTGAAATATGACCCCGCTCGACTTACCGACCCCTCACGTTCTCTGTCCAGGAGTTGCAAGTAGTTTCTGGTGTTTGTAGTATGCTGGGGGCCGCATGCAGCGCTGACCGTAGGGGTGGGCTGTGTTGCGGTAGGCACGTGGCACGGTGTACCGGGCGCCCGTTTGGTGTTCCGGGAACCCTGCACACATCGTTTGGGGCTGTGAGCGAAACTCCGGCCGGATCTCCTCATGGATGGAACCCGAATAGGCGATAAACCTGGACTAGAGACTTGTGTGGTTGGTTAGGTCGTGGTCTACACCCGCGTCGGCTTTCGCTTGAAGTCTGCCGAGCACATGTCGTGTGCAGACGCTAAGTGCTGGAAGCATGTATGAAGAAGTACACCCCTGCAGGGTTAACATCATCTATTCGAATAGCCGTGTCCGCGGTAATGGACTTCTGGGTTGCCTATAACAGTTCATAGACAAGTGAAAGTGGATACTCTAAAATACGCAAGATAAGCGTGAGTGCTATGGATGGCCTTCTCGTAGGGAGACGGAAGTGGATCCATAGTGGTGTATTGATATGGTGAATATGTGGACTCGTGCGCGCCACCTCAAAAGAGTTACTTGCAGTCGTAGTTCAGGTTAGCCACTGAGTCAAAGCTGGCTTGCTGCAGTCAAACTCCACTACCCCCTTTTGATACTGATGCATATGTAGTTAGTTCTGATGTAAGTCTTGCTGGGTACATTTGTACTCACGTTTGCCTATTTATGTTTTTGCAGAGAGACTTCAGTCTCGCTAGTAGTATCGCTTGGACTTCGACGTTTAGCTTGATACCTCAGCTACGATCTTGTGCCCTCGGCAGGATCTGGTAGATAGTCAGGCTTCTCAGCCTTTTTCAATTGTAGATGTCTGTACTCAGACATGTTAAGCTTCCGTATGTGTTTGACTTGTGTGCTCTAAATGTTGGGTCATGAGACCCATGTTTGTAATATCTCGCTCCTCGGAGCCTAATGAATAAATACTTTGAGTGAATAAATACTTTGAGTCGTAGAGTCTTGTTGTGATGCCATGTTGTAATTACACATATCGAGCATATTGTGTGTATGATTGGAATGCTTGGTATGTGTGGGATCCGACTATCTAGTTGTCTATCCTTGGCAGCCTATCATATGGGGAAATGTAGTCTAGTGCTTCTGAGCGATAGTAGTCCGCTACAGCCCGGTTCACCGGAGTCCTGCTAGCCCAGCACTACTGCTCGGAACACTTGACTGGCCGGCATGTGTTTCACGTCGTTCCTGTGTCTGTCCCTTCGGGGAAATGTCACGCGCTATTGTCCGGAGTCCTGCCTAGCCTGCTACAGCCCGGGTTACCGGAGTCTTGTTAGCCCAGTGCTACAGCCCGGACAAATACGTTGATGACCGACATGCTCGATGTGATTCATGTATGCCTGTCCTCATAGGCTAGCGCCGCTTTGGGTTCATGACTAGCCATGTCGGCCCGGGTTCTCTGTCATATGGATGCTAGCGACACTATCATATACGTGAGCCAAAAGGCGCAAACGGTCCCGGGCCAGGTAAGGTGGCACCCGTGGGAACACCGTGCGTGAGGCCACAAAGTGATATGATGTGTTACATGCTGGATCGGTGTGACTTAGGATCGGGGTCCTGACAATATTGTTCCGCCTTAAGCTTTTAAATATTTTCCTTTTTCTGGACTGGCTTTAGATCCATCGCTGTAGAGAAGTCTTGTGAAAACTGTTTCTGTATTTATACACCCTCAATTGCTTTCAATGCTCAGATCCGGCGGTTTAACTTTGGCATAGAAAATGTAAAGGACCAGTATATATCATTAGTCCCCCTGTTTGAACCGCTAGACGTTGCCACCTTGCATAACTCTGGTTTAGATAGGACTGTCTTCGGTTTAAGTAGATATGCCTCCGCTTTAATTCAAACATATACTTGAACCGGAACTGCTTGCTTTGTAGATTTCCTCATGGCGAAGCAAATATATGAATGCAACTGGGTTCCTTCCCGTGTTATGGAAACACAGCTGAACAACTTAGTTCTCACTGGCGCTTTATGCAGTAAAAACACCGTCCACTAGAGAGTCCCAGGCACAGAATGTCCTCCCACCCCTGAAGAGGGAGAGGTTGTTGTTTTGGTGGATCACCTGGCCCGGGGCTTTAGCCCGCCCGGTTCAAAGTTTTATCGGGATGTCTTAGCCAATTTCCAACTGCGCCCACAAGATATCGGTCCCAACTCTGTCACTAATATATGCCACTTCCAAGTGCTTTGCGAAGCGTACTTCCAAGAGGAACCCACAGTGGAACTATTCCGAGACTTCTTTCACTTGAACCGCCGCACAGAGTTTACTGACAGCCCCAATATGGAACTGGGTGGTATGGCAATTCAAAAAAGGAAAGAAGTCACTTATCCTCATCCAAAATTGCACAGTCATCCCCAGGAGTGGAATAATTCCTGGTTCTATTGCAAAGATACCTCCCCTGCCGAAGAGAATCCATTGCCTGGTCTTTGTCCAGAATGGCTTAGCAACACTCACCCCTTTCCTCAGAGGTTAACTGGCAAAGAGAGGAGTAAATACGCTCCTCAATTGTCCAAGCTCAGAGCTTTCCTAGCCAACGGTTTAACTGGAGTTGATCTTGCCCGTTGTTGGATATCCTGGAGTATACTGCCCCTTAGCCGACGCTCCGGTTTGATGTGTGAATATACGGGCAGTGTTGACGATCCGCTGCGGCATGTAAACATCCAGCTTACTGATGAAGAAGTCACAGAAGCTGTAAGGAAAATTTTGAACGAACCGGAGCACGTCTGCGCTCAAACCGGCCTGCTTCCTTTTTGCGCCACCAACAAACCGCCAGCCGTAAGTCTGCATTTTTCTTTGTAAATGCCTTTGTACTTGTCTATTACTGATACCGACATCTGTTCGATGCAGGGTAATGATCCGTTTTGGAGCAAGAAAATCCTACAAGAGAAAAACGATAAACCGGACAGACCAGTCCGGCCTAAGACCAAGGTTGTTAAGAAGTCTGCTCATAAAAGGAGAACCACCGTTGCCGAAGCTAGCCATGCTGATGATGTAGAGGTAATTGTTCTTTCCTCTGACTCAAGCCTTCCGCCTTCACATAAAATCCGTCAGGCAAACCGCAAAGTTAAATTTTCTCATCCCCTTGCTTATTTGGATCCCAACTTTCTTATGAAGACCCAACTGCATGAGGTGCGCCGCACAACTCGACACAGCGGTCAGGTAGTTACCTCCGCCGGTTTACCAAACAATCCGGTTCGGAGACGTCATTCAGAGGTCTCTAATTTGCTTGTCAGTATTCGTCCTAAAGCGGGCTGTTTTCGTCAACCGCTTAATCCGTCTGACTCCGATTATCAGGTCACCTTGCACTCCTCTTCTGGCGAGTCAACTGGCACCCAGCTGCCTCCACTTAAAACCGTGCTTGGGTAAGCTTGCACTTATCATAACGTTGTTGATTTTTGTAGTTTTCAACATGTACTGTCTTTGATTTTGCTGCTTCTTTTTAGGGCCAAACCGAGGCCAAGTAAGAAAGCTCGCCTGGATAAGGCAGCTGAAGACGACGCTGCTCCTGAACCGGATGCTACTCCAAACATTGAAGCGGTCATCCATGAAGATGTGGTTAATGACCCGCTAGTACGAGATGAAGTTGTTACTGCTGATGAAGGTTTTGTTAACACCTCCGGTCCTGCTGACCAGCCAGCCAGTCCCATCTGGATTGAGAAAACCACCAGCCCTTCCAGACCTGCCGATAAACCGACTACGCCGGTTCAAACCGGCGAGTCTAAGGATGATGAAGTCATAATCACTGGCATTGGTCGTTCTGAACTGGGGAATCCCGTCGCCTTAGCCAAGCATACTGCCAAAGAAGAAATTTATGCCATGAGCAAAGGCAAATGGGATGTTGATCTGGCAACATACACTGCTCTGGGCGCCCAAGATGTGCATTCTGGATACTTGAACCGACTGTATACTAGCCGTGATTATGAAGCTAATCTGGTAAAGCTGATGAAAGAGAAGCTTGAGGTAACTTCCATGAATTTGTTCCTGGTTATCACCATTGTAGCCCCCAAGGGCCGGTTCAACCTATCATAGTTGAATCGGGTCTTGACATAAAAATTCCATGCTTCAAAATTCCTTGATATAACCCCCAAGGGTCGGTTTAACTTGATGTAGTGAAACCGAAACTTTAATCTTCATACCGTGGCATCAGAAACTTATCAAAGCAAATAGCCATTAGCCCCCAAGTGCCAAGTTGAATATTTGTATTGAACTTGGGACTTTGACAATTAACTGATAGTTATAGATCAAATAAGCATTAGCCCCCAAGTACAAAGCGCATAACTTGTTATGTGGTTGGTACTTCATTGTTCATGTTTGTTGTTAAACCGTATAACTGTCGGAATGCAGGCTGAAGTAAGGGCCAAAGAAAACCAAGTTGCCGACCTTCAAGAGAATTTGAAAACCCAACAAGCTGAAACCTCCAAGGCAAAGGAAGAGCTAACCAACGCTTTAAGCAGCATGGAGCAGCTGAAGGAGGACTTCAAGAAGGAACGGGCTAACTGGGCCACAGAAAAGGCCGCTTTAACCAAGAAGATTGAAAATGCGGAGGCTGCCCTAAAACCGGTAACTGACGAATTAACCAGCGTAAAGCGACAAGTGCACGCCATGACTGCCGCCATCTGCGGTAAGCTTCTTGCGACTTGCATAATAACCATGATCCTCTTGTAAACAGCCCGGTTTGTAAACTGCTGATCATGTTACAGGCACTCGCATTAACCACTTGGGGTCGGATGTGCGGATGAAACTGAAAGCCGCCTACACCTTAATCGAACAGCTATATACTGGAGCGCAGCGGATTATCTCAACTGCGTCACACAATAATCCAGCACCTACTTTGATCCAAGATACGCTGAAGAGACTGTCAATGCTCTCTGCTCGGATTGATGAGCTAAAAAAGTCCGCTGCTCGAACCGGAGCCATTAATGCCTTAATCCGGGCCAAAGCATGGGTGCCCGATTTTGATCCGGTTGAAGCGGCTCAAGGCTATCCCAGCTTGAAGGAGGATGGCTCAGAATTCAGCGAAGAGGATTTAAGAGAGATAAACCGGGCGGTGCGCCCTCTGGCCTACCAATTGGTAGAGGAAGCAAATTTGTCGCATTATCAAGCTCGGTATAATGACCAGAACAAAAGAGTGGCTGCACCAATCCCTAAAGCGGAAAACCTGATTCCTCCAATCCGTAAGCATACTTACGCCCCTGATATTGAACCTTCTTCACTGATCCATGAAGAAGCTGTCTTTCAAGCATTAATGGGAATCGACTGGACCACTGTTGACTTCCAGCCGCTGGGTAGAGACGAGGAAGCTGAAGCGATGCAGGATGATCCAGAACAATCAAACCGGGGTGGCCAGCAGGCGTAAACCGAAGGCAGCTTTATCGAGCTTCCTTGTTATATCTTGTCAAGAAAACAATGATCTCATTTGGGCTCCAAGCCGCTTTGTAATAGGATAGAGAATACTTTTTGCTTCCTGAGATGCCTTCGTGCATCTATGCTGATACCTTTATTTGGAAGGTCAATATTGCCAACTTATATCTCCTGCAATCATAAAATCTTAAACTACCAGGGCGGTTGTACCGCCATCCGGTTTATGAATCTTTATGTAGATACGCCAGGAGACTTGCAAATATGATCAATTTTTGTGATACGAAATACCTGCCATTTATTGGGCACGAAGTAGGCGTGTAGCCAATCTTGAAACGGGGGTTTGATAACCCTAAACCGTCATGGGATAAAGCAGCTCCTGTATATATAACGCCGGCTTACTGTGTAAACCGTGCTTTGATCATAATAGCCTTTTGTTACTCCAAAAAAGGATGTGAACAGAAAAAATTAAACCGGGCAAATAATCTTCGGTTTAAAAATGGACCGTGTTCCGCCAATTTGGCTGTTTGAACCGGTACAAAGCACTGTCGGTTTAAAAAACGCAACTAAGATAAAATAGCAACTCCTTAAGAAAAGCTATTTAAAGCAAAAGCAATGATAAAACTTTTTGCAAAAAGAGAGGCTTTACTAAGCCGATCAGATGGTGTTACCATGGTCAGATGCAACCAAGCTCCCCAAAGGTGTAGCTATGGTGCCAGTCGGCCAGGTCCCCAAATGACTCGTGGCATTACGCCGGCCAAGTGGCATGGAAATGGTTCGGGTTCGACCAAGCCCCCAAGTGACTCTAAGGCCTATAGGCCGACCAAGATGCGTGACCGGTTCAGACTTGACCGTGTCCCCAAGTGATCTGGTGGCTTTCGCCGATCAAGAGGTGTTGCATCGGTTCGGACACGACCGAGCCCCCAAGTGATCTGGTGGCTTTCGCCTATCAAAAGGTATTGCATCGGTTCAGACATGACCGAGCCCCCAAGTGATCTGGTGGCTTTCGCCTATCAAAAGGTATTGCATCGGTTCAGACATGACCGAGCCCCCAAGTGATATTGATAATACTTGCAGGGGGTAAACCGGAGGTCGTTTTAAAACAGAGCAACTCCGTGTAACCACACATGATAGAAACGAATAGATACCCCGCTTTAGCTGAGGATCCGGTTTATTGTATTGATAATATATACATTGTCATAATATGTACATAAGCGGAGCCAATGGCTCAAGTATAGTAAGGCCAAAGATGAGCTATGTTCCATGGCCTGCTGGTCTCCTCCTCTGACCTACGTGAGTCCTTATGCTCTCGAATATCAATTAGATAGTATGACCCGTTGTGCAGATTTTTGCTGACCACGAACGGTCCTTCCCAAGGTGGAGATAATTTATGCATATCGGTTTGATCTTGAATGAGTCGAAGCACCAAATCTCCTTCTTGAAAGGTTCTGGTTCTAACCCGACGACTGTGATAGCGACGAAGATCTTGTTGGTAAATCGCTGAGCGGGCAGCTGTTGTGTCTCGCTCTTCATCCAACCGGTCTAAAGCGTCTTGTCGAGCTGTCTCGTTATCTGCTTCAACATAAGCCGCAACCCGAGGTGAATCGTGACGGATATCACTAGGGAGAACCGCCTCTACCCATAAACCATGAAGAACGGCGTGTATCCAGTTGATCTATTGGGCGTGGTATTGATACTCCATAACACAGAGGGCAACTCTTCGACCCAACAACCCGGCGTCCTTTGCAAGGGAACCACAAGCCGTGGTTTGATGCCTCTCAAGATCTCCTGATTAGCTCTTTCTGCTTGACCATTGGACTGCGGGTGTGCCACTGATGAAAAGTCAAAGCGGATGTGCTCTCGTTCGCAGAACTCTCTCATGGCACCCTTAGATAGATTGGTACCATTATCTGTGATGATACTGTGCAGAAAGCCAAACCGAAAAATCACTTTTTTGATGAACTGAACCGCAGTGGCTGCATCACACTTGCTAACGGGCTCTGCCTCCACCCATTTTGTAAATTTATCAACCGCCACCAGGAGGTGGGTCTTCTTGTCTTTGGACCTTTTGAAAGGCCCAACCATATCCAGCCGCCAGGTTGCAAACGGCCAAGTAATTGGGATCATCCTCAATTCTTGAGCCGGAACATGAGCGCGTCTTGAGAATTTTTGGCAACCATCACATCGCCTGACCAGATCCTCCGCATCAGCACGGGCAGTCAGCCAATAGAAACCGTGGCGAAACGCCTTAGCCACCAAAGACTTTGAACCGGCGTGGTGACCACAATACCCTTCATGGATCTCACGCAAAATTTCACAGCCTTCCTCAGGAGACACACAGCGTTGAAATGCTCCTGATACACTGCAATGATGCAACTCGCCATTGATGATTGTCATGGACTTGGACCGCCGTATTATTTGTCTGGCCAGAGTCTCATCCTCTGGTAACTCGCCCCGGTTCATGTACGCCAGGTAAGGAAGTGTCCAATCCGGAATGACGTGGAGTGCCGCCACCAACTGAGCCTCCGGATCAGGAACAGCCAAATCTGCTTCTCCAGGTAGCTGAACCGATGGGTTGTGTAGTATGTCGAGAAAGACATTAGGCGGGACCGATTTACGCTGTGACCCTAGCCGGCTCAAAGCGTCCGCCGCTTCATTCTTCCAACGGTCCACGTGGTCCACCTGATGACCCTTGAAATGACCAGCAACAGCATCAACCTCACGACGATATGCCGCCATGAGTGGGTCCTTAGAATCCCAAGTACCAGACACTTGTTGAGCTACCAGGTCCGAGTCACCGGAGCACTTAACCCGGCTTAAGTTCATCTCTTTAGCCATCCGGAGACCATGGAGCAAGGCTTCGTACTCACCTGCATTGTTAGTACAAGGGAACATTAAGCGGAGAACATAACAAAACTTGTCACCTCGTGGGGAAGTTAATATGACTCCAGCCCCCGAGCCCTCCAATTGCCGTGATCCGTCAAAATGGATGGTCCAATATGTGTGATCTGGCTTCTCTTCAGGGGCCTGCAGCTCTGTCCAGTCGTTAATAAAATCGACAAGTGCTTGGGACTTCACTGCTGTCTGAGGCACGTATTTCAAACCGTGTGGCCCAAGCTCTATGGCCCACTTGGCAATCCGACCTGTTGCTTCACGGTTCTGGATGATATCACCTAAAGGGGCAGAGCTGACCACTGTGATGGGATGCCCTTGGAAATACTGCTTCAGCTTCCGGCTTGCCATGAAAACTCCATATACCAGCTTCTGCCAATGCGGATATCTTTGTTTAGACTCAATAAGCACTTCGCTGATATAATAAACCGGACGCTGAACCGGGTACTCTTTGCCCACCTCCTTCCGCTCCATCACTATAGCTACACTGACCGCACGAGCATTAGCAGCGACATACAGCAATAAATCCTCCAAAGCCTGATCAACGGCAGAACTCCAGACGGGGGCGACGAGTATAGGCGGATTGGCCAATTGCCGCTTTAAATCCTCCAAAGCCTGATCAGCGGCAGAACTCCAGACGAACTGATCCGTTTTCTTCAACATCTGATACAACGGGATCGCCTTCTCACCGAGGCGGCTGATAAACCGGCTCAACGCGACAATCTAGCCAGCCAAACATTGAACATCATTAATACATTTCGGTTTAGCCAGAGAAGTGATAGCCGTGATCTTCTCCGGATTAGCCTCAATTCCCCTGTTGGACACCAGAAAACCCAATAGCTTGCCTGCTGGTACACCAAAGACACATTTGGCCGGATTGAGCATCATCTTGTACGTCCTCAAGTTATCAAAGGTTTCCTTCAAGTCATCGATCAAAGTCTCCTTCTTCCTTGATTTAACAACGATGTCATCCACATAAGCATGCACATTACGGCCAATCTGTTTGTGGAGACAATTTTGCACACACCGTTGATAGGTTGCCTGGGCACTTTTGAGCCCAAAAGGCATAGACACATAGTAGAAGGCTCCAAAAGGAGTTATGAATGCCGTCTTCTCCTGGTCCTTAACTGCCATTTTGATCTAATGATAACCGGAATACGCATCCAGGAAACATAAGCGCTCGCAACCCGCCGTAGCATCAATAATCTGATCAATACGAGGGAGGGCAAAAGGATCTGTGGGATAGGCTTTATTAAGATCAGTATAATCCACACACATGCGCCAGGTGCCGTTTTTCTTAAGTACTAGCACCGGATTAGCAAGCCACTCAGGGTGGAAAACTTCAACAATGAAGCCAGCTGCTAAGAGCCTGGCCACTTCTTCTCCAATAGCTTTTCGCCTCTCCTCGTTGAACCGACGGAGGAACTGTTTCACCGGTTTGTATTTAGGATCCACATTAAGAGTGTGCTCAGCGAGTCGCCTCGGTACACTAGGCATGTCAGAAGGCTTCCACGCAAAGATGTCCCTATTCTCACGGATGAACTCGATGAGTGCGCTTTCCTATTTCGGATCCAAATTGGCGCTGATACTGAACTGCTTGGACAAATCGCCAGGTACGAAGTCAACAAGCTTAGTCTCAGCGGCTGATGTAAATTTCAGGGCCGGATCATGCTCTATAGTAGGCTTCTTTAAAGGAGTCATATCCGTCGGATCAACATTGTCTTTGTAATACTTGAGTTCCTCGGTACTACAAACCGATCCTGCGTAAGCTGCATCTCCTTCTTCGCATTCCAAAGCGATCTTGCGGCTTCCGTAAACCGTGATGGTCCCCTTATGACCTGGCATCTTGAGTTGCAAGTAGACATAACAGGATCGTGCCATGAATTTCGCATAGGCCGGTCTACCGAACAGGGCGTGATACGGGCTTTTGATTTTCACCACCTCGAATGTCAGTGTCTCAGACCGGGAATCGTGATCATCTCCGAAAGCCACTTCTAATGCTATCTTTCCAACGGGGTATGCTGACTTGCCAGGTACCACACCATGAAAAACCGTATTTGAAGGCCGGAGTTCCTTATCTGTCAGCCCCATTCGACGAAAAGTCTCATAGTACAGGATGTTAATGCTGCTACCACCATCCATGAGTACCTTGGTGAACTTATAACCTCCAACCGGAGGTGCCACCACTAAAGCCAGCTGACCCGGATTGTCAACCCGGGGAGGGTGATCCTCTCTACTCCATATGATTGGTTGCTCTGACCAGCGCAGATACCGGGGCACGACCGGTTCAACAGAATTAACCGCCCGCTTCTGGACCTTCCTATCCCGCTTGTCCAAGCTAGTGGTGAATACATGATACTGCCCACTATTTAGCTGCTTTGGATTGCTCTGGTAACCCGACTGCTGCTGTTGCTGATTGTTACCACCCTGGCTATTCTGATTATGCTGGTTGTTATGCCCGCCCGGGTTACCATTAAATCCTGGACTGGAATTTCCACCATCGTGACTCGGTCCAGATCCAGAACCACCACCAGAGCCGGGGTCATACCGGAAGGCATTGGAATTCTTGAATTCTTGCATGATATAACAATCTTTCCAAAGGTGGTTTGCCGGTTCCTCCCTTGTTCCATGCTTTGGACATGGCTGGTTTAGCAGATAGTTCAGGCGCTCCGGATTAGGACTAGGCCCTCCACTGTGGTTTTTGCCCTTCCATCGCTGGCCTCCGTTCTGCACGTTAGTATTGGCCACAAAATCCATGTTGCCATACGCTTTACGCTTGCCTCCACCACCGTTTCCTGCTGGGTGATGGTGCTGACCCTTGAAGTTGCCGTTCTTCTTTCCCTTCCCTGTCTTTTCATCATCAGACTCGGGATCCTTGGTACTATCAGAATCAGCGTATTTTACCAAAGCGCCCATGAGGGTTCCCATGTTAGTACAATGGCGTTTCATCCGCCCTAACTTCAGCTTCAAAGGTCCAAACCGGCAATTGCCTTCCAAGGTTATAACTGCAGTGTCCGCATTGATGCGGTCTGAAAAATGCAGAACTCGTGAGACCCTGCGAACCCAATGAGTCGTTGATTCTCCTTCCTCCTGGACACAGGCAGCTAAATCCACTATTGACACGGGCTGCTTACACGTGTCTTTGAAATTATTGATGAACCGGTCTCTCAGCTGGGCCCATGAACTGATAGAATTGGGCGGCAGGCTTTTTAACCAAGTGCGGGCTGTCCCTTCAAGCATCATGGTAAAATATTTTGCACACGCCGCCTCATCAACATCAAGCATCTCCATGGCCATCTCATAACTCTCCACCCACGTCTCTGGGGGTTGATCCGCCGTGTAGTTCGGCACCTTACGCGGGCCCTTAAAATCCTTGGGTAGGCGTACATTGCGTAAAGCGGGGACAAGACAAGGCACTCCCAAAGCGCTAGACGTGAGCCCCGGTTCAATCGAAGTGGTGGGACGAACCGGCGTGAACTGATGAGTCTGATACTGCGCTGCTACCTCAGCTTCCCTGCGCGCTCGGGCCCGGTCTACCACCTCCTGGGCATCGGGAGCCGGATGGTTGCCACGGGGTGCTTCACGCCCCGCGTTACTTGACACAGCTAGTTCCTCCATACGCCTGCTATAACTCTGGGCCGGACATGGGGTAGAATGAATCCGGTCACGGCTGTATGAATATGCTTCCTGTTGGATCAAAGCCGTCCTAAGGAGATCCTTAACCCGACGCGTTTCGATCACCTGTAATGAATCACCTTCAACCGGAATAGCCTCTAGCCGTGCCGCAGCTGCAACGAGGTTATCCATCGGATTGGAGTAGTGACCCGGAGGTGTAGGCACGGCCTGCGGTACACCAGCATTATGACGAGGTAGATCTATTAAACGGGGCTGAACCGGTGCTCCTGCCGCAGGTGCCTCCGCCCGGTTTACTACCGGCGGATTATTGATTCCCGCTTCAGGGGTGTTGAAAAGGTTCCTTCCTTCAAAAACTGAGGGTAACCAAGATCGGTATTTCCTCCTCATGACTTCCTGTGAGGCGTTCTGGTCCAGCATGAGTTTATAAGCTTGGGCATCTAAAGCGGTCCGCTCCGCGGTTATCCTGACCTCTTCTGCTGCTAGATCCGCTTTGGCCTGGGTAATCTGCTCTCTCACCTTTGCGATCTCCGCATTATGAGCATCCTGATCCACCGGATTAGCCTCCGCCATGAGCGCAGCCAATGCGTCGAATAGATCTGATAACACTTGAACCGGCAGGCGCACCGAGCCTCCTGCTCCGGCAGCCGTTGCTGCTGCTGAACCGGAAAACATTGCCGCGACCGTCGATGAGTGAGGCGCTGCTTGTGTACCGGCCATGAATATTCCAACGCGGTTGGGCAGATCGGAGGAGTCCGGAATACTGTCGCCATCGGAACAGCCCCTAATCCGGCCATCTTGTAGCTGATAAAATGACTCAGTCTCTCCGGTAGATGACTCGTCGCCAGAGTAAACGACGGTTTCACCACTAGATCCTGATCCATCCTCATAGCTTCCTCCATGGATGACTCCCACGAAGGCATGCTTCACGGCCGGTTTAACCCGGGCAGGTCGTGCATGCTGAGCTGTCTCGACGAGGTCGGTGCAGGTGTCCAGCTCAGGGCCCGGTTCACCGATCTTGCCGATGAAGACATGTATGCCACCAAAGGGGACCCGGTACCCGTACTCAATTGAGCCGGCCACGGGGCCCCAGCCTGCGTCGTCGATGTAGATCTTGCCGCGACGACTCTTGGTCATCCGGCCCACGGCGTATCCCTTGAGTCCTTCAAAGTGGCCCTCCAAGAACTTGAAACCATCGTGCGATAGCCCCACGGTGGGCGCCAACTGTCGTGGGTTTATCACGGCAGATGTCCTAGCGAAAGGACTTAGTCGTGGAACCATCGCAACGGGTTAACTCGAAGGGGTTAAAGCGGACAAGGGACACAGGGAGTTTATACTAGTTCGGCCCCTTCGATGAAGGTAAAAGCCTACGTCTAGTTTGTGATGGAATTGATGGGGTTTCGATGACTAGGGAGCAAACAAGCTTCGCCTAAGCCTCGAGTTATTCTTGTCTGTCCTTGAACCGCTATCGGGTTGTCCCCTTATATACACGGGTGACACCCGTCGGTTCATAGAGTCCCAATCTCCGGTTTATATTCGTATCCGGGTTGGTCTCTTCCTATCCCTAACTTATAATACAAGTTTATATACACGCCGGTTTACGGCGACAGATACTGAACCGACTACGGCCTTGGGCCTTTGTCTAGCCTCTGGGCTTTAGCACCTTTAGACTAATGATGAAGTCAACCCGGCCCACTTAGACCGGTTTATGCCCAGCAGTAATATCCCCAACACACCCCTTGTGAATGGTTTATTCTTGTTGAATCTCGGTCATACTAATACACATATTCATAATCTTGATGCCAAAAGATGCAAAGTAAATAATGATAGTACCACATATTTGTGGCACTACCGCTTAGGTCATATTGGTGTAAAGCGCATGAAGAAACTTCATGCTGATGGATTTTTGAATCTCTTTATTATGAATCATTTGAGACATGTGAACCATGCCTCATGGGCAAGATGACTACAACTCCGTTCTCCGAGACAATGGAGCGAGTTAGTGACTTATTGGAAATAGTACATACCAATGTATGCGATCCGATGAGTATTGAACCACGCGGTGGAATCATTATTATCTTACATTCACAACTGATTTGAGTAGATATGGGTATATTTACTTGATGAAACACAAGTCTGAATTTTTTTTAAAGTTCAAGCAATTTCATAGTGAAGTTGAAGATCATCGTGACAAGAAGATAAAATGTCTACAATATGATCGTGGAGGTGAATATCGGAGTTACAAGTTTGGTATGTATTTAAGACAATGTGAAAAATTGTTTCACAACGCATGCCACCTGGAACACGTGTAACAGTGTGTCTGAACGTCGTAGCCACTCTATTGGATATGATGTGTTCTATGATGTATCTTATCGATTTTCCACTATAATTTTGGGGTTATGCATTAGAGACAGCTGCATTCACTTTGAATAGGGCACCATCTAAATCCGTTGAGACGACACCGTATGAGTTATGGTGTCGGTGTCAAAACCGGCGGATCTCGGGTAGGGGGTCCCGAACTGTGCGTCTAGGAGGATGGTAACAGGAGACAAGGGACACGATGTTTTTACCCAGGTTCGGGCCCTCTCGATGTAGGTAAAACCCTACTCCTGCTTGATTAATATTGATGATATGGGTAGTACAAGAGTAGATCTACCACGAGATCAAGGAGGCTAAACCCTAGAAGCTAGCCTATGGTATGATTGTTGTTCTTTTTTTCGTCCTACGTACTAAAACCCTCCGGTTTATATAGACACCGGAGAGGTCTAGGGTTACACAGAGTCGGTTACAATGGTAGGAGATCTACATATCCATATCGCCAAGCTTGCCCTCCATGCCAAGGAAAGTCCCTTCCGGACACGGGGCGAAGTCTTCAATCTTGTATCTTCATAGTCCAAGAGTCCGGCCGAAGGTATAGTCCGGCTATCCGAACACCCCCTAATCCAGGACTCCCTCAGTAGCCCCTGAACCAGGCTTCAATTACGACGAGTCCGACGCGCATATTGTCTACGGCATTGCAAGGCAGGTTCCTCCTCCACGTACTTCATAGACGATTTTGAACACAAGGGTAATGTCCGGCTCTGTAAAATAAGTTTCCACATATTGCCATAGAGAGAATAATATTTACACAAATCTAATCTGCTGACGCATTCCGCAGCGTGACATCACACCACGACCAAGCCTTTATTCGAATCGTTTCATTATCCCACCTCAGCGTGTTATGCAAGGCGGTTTCCTTGGCACGTCTTGTCAAAGTAGAGATCGTGTCCCCTTATCCCGGGATTCTCATCAATACGGGCGTGGGTAACCCAACCGTCCATTGATTACGACGCTTGGGAGATAAGCGAGTTTTACCAGGCGGGTGGGGACACATAGTTGCGTCCGCCCATATAAGGGGATAAGGATCCACCTTTCTCATCCACGCCTTCTTCCTCCTTCGCCTATCCATTTCCGCGCACTCGAGCTACATCGCCCAAGTCCGCACTCCCCACGTCAACCTTCTCCAGCCATGTCCGGAGCGGGAGGCAAGTGGATGGTCTCCTCCGTCACGGAGGGACACATCAAAAAACTGAGGAAGGACGGATACTTGTCTAACGACATTGCGCATCGGCTTCCCGAAGAGGGGCAGCTCGTCCCCACCCCAAGGCCCCATGAGAGGGTGGTGTTCCTCCCCCATTTCCTCCGTGGACTGGGCTTCCCTCTCCACCCATTTGTCCGGGGGCTCATGTTCTACTATGGCCTAGATTTCCACGATCTGGCCCCAAACTTTGTCCTCAATATCTCGGCATTTATCATCATGTGCGAGGCCTTCGTCTGCATCCGCCCCCATTTCGGCCTATGGCTCAAGACTTTCAATGTCAAGCCAAAGGTGGTACGCGGCAACCAGGCGGAGTGCGGAGGCGCCATGGTGGGCAAGATGCCCAACGTCCTATGGCTCGAGGGATCCTTCGTGGAGACCCTGAAGGGGTGGTAATCAGGGTGGTTCTACATCACCGAGCCGCGTGACCCTGAATGGGTTGCAGCCCCCGAGTTCCGATCTGGACCCCCTATGCGGCTCACGTCCTGGAAAGAGATGGGCCTATCATGGGGCAACAAAGGAGAGGTGACTGGACTGCAAACATGCATCCAAACCCTGGTGAACAAGAAGCTTAAAATTGTCAACGTAGTCCAGGTTATGCTCATACGCCAGATCCTCCCGTGTCAACAACGGGCCTTCAACCTGTGGGAGTTTGACCCGGCGCAGCACCAAACTGCAGGCTCTTCGACACAACGTACGAAGATGCCTGGAAGGTGCTATTCAAGGGCGTCGAGGCTCCCACATCCGCTACCGAGGATCGCGGATTCAGCACGCAGCGTCACGCTAGTGTAGTAAGCCGTTTTTACCTTTTATAGGGTATTTTAGCTTTTCATAGTTCGACGCTATGCGGGATCTAAGCTCCCTTACCTTTGACCGGATTGGCAGGTGAAGTCCGGACAGATCAACTGCCCGGCTCCTCTGCCTGAGGACCCAGCAAATGCCCTATTGGCAAAGCTGCTGGTTCTGGCACCCTATGTGGTGCCGGAGAAGAAGGCCACGAAGAAGGCCACGAGGACTCGAAAGAGTGCCCGGCATGTGGTGTCCGACGACTCCGAGACGCAATCCTCTCGTGAAGACGAGGAGGAGGAAGAAGAGACCTCTCCCCCTCCAGCGGGGGAAGGAAAGAAAAGGAAGGCCGCCCCAACTGGGGAGGCCGGAGGGTCCAAGAAGGGGAAAACCCTTCTTCCGGACTACTCCACCAACGCCGACGATGGCGAAGAGTAGTGGACGCACAGGGCCAAGCCCCTGGTGAAATCGTAAGTATCCGGATACCAGAGTAAGTCATAGTATCCCCTCACTGCACGGCTTTTCCTTACGTCGAATATGATTATGCAGTCCACCCAAAGATCGGCTCGACGTGTCGTCGAGCGGTTCCCTGGACTCGTCGGATGTAAACTCTCTTCCGACGGCTACCTCCCCCCGCCCTACGGATGACGCCGAGGTGGCGTCCCAGGAGGTTCCGAGCCAGGAGGAGGTGGTCCTGGAGGCGCCGCAAGGTGACCTTCCGGACTCCAGGCGCCAAGGGGATAGTACCCCTAAGGGCTCCAAGTTCGGCCCTAGGCCGGACACCGCTCTGGAACCTTCAAAGGTTCCAGAGTCCGGCGGGCGACCTCCTTCCAAGAGGAGCAAGCCCACTGTCAGTGTCAAAACCGGCGGATCTCGGGTAGGGGGTCCCGAACTGTGCGTCAAGGCCGGATGGTAACAGGAGACAAGGGACACGATGTTTTTACCCAGGTTCGGGCCCTCTTGATGGAGGTAAAACCCTACTCTTGCTTGATTAATGTTGATGATATGGGTAGTACAAGAGTAGATCTACCACGAGATCAAGGAGGCTAAACCCTAGAAGCTAGCCTATGGTATGATTGTGTATGATGATTGTTCTTCTACGGACTACAACCCTCCGGTTTATATAGACACCGGATAGGGTTAGGGTTACACAGAGTCGGTTACAGTGGTAGGAGATCTTGAGTATCCGCATCGCCTAGCTTGCCTTCCACACCAAGGAAAGTTCCCTCCGTACACGGGACGAAGTCTTCAATCTTGTATCTTCATATTCCAGGAGTCCGGCGAAGGTATAGTCCGGCTACCCGAACACCCCCTAATCCAGGACTCCCTCAGTAGCCCCTGAACAAGGCTTCAATGACGACGAGTCCGGCGCGCAGATTGTCTTCGGCATTGCAAGGCGGGTTCCTCCTCCAAGTCCTTCATAGAAGATTGTAAACACCAAAAATAGTGTCCAGCTCTGCAAAATAAGTTTCCACATATTGCCATAGAGAGAATAATATAAACACAAATCAAATCTGCTGACGTATTCCGCAGTGCGTCAACACACTACGGCCAAGCTCTTTATACAAATTGTTTTCACTTTTCCACCTCAGTGCGTTTAGCGAGGCGGTTTCCTTGGCACGTCTTGTCAAAGCAGAGATCGTGTGCCCCTTTTAACAGGATTCTCATCAATACGGACGTGGGTAACCCAATCGTGCCCGTTAGCACGTTCCCTTAATTAAGGGCGAGTCCAAAACAGTTACGGGGAGGGCTCTTGGTATTCAGCCTCTTATAAAGAGATCAAGGCCTCGCTCCTTTTCTTAATCTCAAATGAGTTCGCCTGTCGCCTCGAGTTCCAACACCCCCAGCTTCAGATTCCAGGCGCTTCGGACCCTCGACAATGTCCGGTTCTGACCTTCAAGGCCGATGGACGCCCTCCTCCATCACGGAGGAGGACGTATTAAGGTTGAGGGAGGCTAAGTTCCTGACTGGCAAGATTTCGCATAGGTTGCCTGCTCAAGGATAGGTTATTCCCAGTCCCCAGCCCGGCGAGAGCGTGGTGTTCATGTCTCACTTCCTCCGGGGGTTAGGCTTCCCCATGGATCCCCATGGTTCCTGGCTGGATTTTCATGACTTAGCTCCGGAGTCCATCCTCCATATCTCCTCATTTATCGTAGTGTGTGAAGCGTTCCTCCATGTTACCCCTCACTTCGGATTATGGCTCAAGACCTTCAAAGTGGAGCCGAAGATGATCGAGGGGCGACACGCAGAGTGCGGAGGCGCTGTCATAAGAAGGAATGCCGATGCTCCATGGCCCGAGGGCTCTTTTCAAGATGAGCTTGGCTTGTGGCAACGAGAGTGGTTTTATATCACCGCTCCTCGGGGCACCACATGGGTGGCGCCTCCGGCCTTTCGCTCGGGTCCCCCACCACGGCTAGCGTCGTGGATCAACCTAGGGTTAGATTGGGGCTTGCCCAAAGACTTACCCTTGCTGCAGGGCCGCATTAAAGATCTCTTGGAAGGAGACCTCAACCTGGTCAAGGTGACACAGGTCATGCTGATTTGCCGGACACTGCCCGGCAAACGTCGCCCCCTTTGCCTATGGGAGTTCAATCCAGAGGGACCACGAGCTCTCCGGGATTTTATGAGCGCGACACCTGCGGAGATGTATAAACTGTTCTTCGGATCACAAGAAGTGTGTCCGGATTTAACCGAGGACGCAGGCCTAAGCCGCAATCGCCCGGATACTCAAGTAAGTAGCCTTGTGCCCGGACCTTCTATCCGCATAATTAACGTGCCCTTAACAGAGCTCTCCTTTTAAACAAGAGTGGATAGCGAAGGCGAAGCTGATCAGGTGTCCGGCTCCCCTTCCCGAAACCAGGCCGGATCCCGTGCTAGTCGGGATGCTAGAGGTAGTGCCTTTGGAGGGAAGCAAAGGGGAGGACAGGAAACTACGGCCTCCTCGAAGGAGGCTGCTCCGAAGGGAGGAACCGACGATTCCTCTCCTAGGGAAAAGAAGAGAACCGCCTCTGACGATCCGAAGACCGTGGTCTCGAAGCGGGGGAAAAGATCCTCGTCAGAGGGTCCGGCGCCGGGGAGCCCCTCGGCCGGACCACGTACTCAAGGAGATCAGCCCTCCAACGAGCCGTAAGTAGAGAAAGATTTTCCTTTCAAGGGATGGGAGAAATCCATGATTTATATCTGACAATTTTAACCGAATTCTTACCTTGTAGTTCAGACCTCAGCCCTTCTCAGCAGAGCTCGTCTTTGGGGGATCTTCTTCCAGAGATGATGGAGAGCGGGATGCCTCCTTCTGCTGGGCCGCCTAGCGAGGCGGGCGACCCTGAGGTATCGTCACGGAGGGTTTCTCCGAGTTCGGCAGGGGCGGAAGATGGCGATGGGGCCCCCCGAAGTTCTCCGCGTCCGGCCTTCAAAAGAGGCCATGGGACGAGTTCGGCACCATCTGGTGGTTGGCCGGAGGAGCTGAAGGTTCTGCTAGGGGGAGCTTCTATTTTAGAGGAGCACCATGCATTAATGGGCACGGTGATTGAAAGGATTTCGTCCGCAGAGAGCGGACTGCGTGGGGCCGTCGAAAGTTTATTGATGGGTTTTGAGGTACATTAGATAATGTATACTTTTGTTAGTTGCGCGTAAATAAGATGCACCCTATGTAGATAGTAGCCCCTGAGACGCTGCGTGTCGTCAAGAAATGACGGCACGTGGAGGATCATAATCCCAGGTCTAAAATGTCACCTTTTAATGTAGGCTGCAGGGTGTCCGGAGTCAAGCCGAACTGCTGGTTTTGCCGAACTAAAGCGGCAACTGGACGTGGCAGATGCCGACATCGCGCTTGTCAACAAGCGTTTGGATGAGGCTCAAGGTATGGGATTCCTCGGGCAGCATTAGGTAAGAAGAGTTTTATGCCAGCGTCTTACGATATGTGTGCTTGACGCAGATGGTGCGGCCGCCGTGGAGAGTCTTAGGGCAGAACTTGCCCGAGCTAAAGATGAAGCCAGGAGAAGTGATGTGGCTGCCAAGAAGGCCCTTGAAGAGCTGAGAGCCGAACAGGCTGCTCATTGCCGAAGCAAGGAAGAGATGGCCACTATGGCCGAAAAGTTAAAGAGTAATGTGGACTGTTGCAAACTTCTTGAGAAAGAAGACCAGGCGAGACAGGCGGTCCTAGAAAAGGCCGTTGCTGACGCCAAGGATGCGTGCTTTGCAGTGAGAGCTGCGAAGGAGGAGCTGCGTCAGGCCGAACAGATTGCGGCTGGAAAGCCCTTCATGCTGCGAAGAAAATTTTGCGATCCGAAGTTTGCTCCGTTGGACCGGATGTGGAGTGTGGAGGACACCTATCTGGATTTGGCAGCAAGTGCTGCTGATGCAACTGAACACTTCCGAGATCTGGAAGATCGTGAAGTGGAAAAACTGTTCTGGTCGCAATTTCATAATCCAGAGCGTCCACTAGCAGTGGACTATCGTTTGGCTCAATGGGCCGAACTTAATAGGTTGTCCGGACTCGCCATGAAGTATGTCATGGGTCATCTGTGGCCGGGGAGGTCGGAGCCGAAGAGTTGTTTTAGTTTGGTGCAGCAATTCCTTGACGCAGTGCCGCGCATTAATGCAATGAAGAGGTCGGTGTGTATAGAGGGTGCAAGGATGGCTCTTGCCTGTGTCAAGACATACTGGGCAGAGATGGAGACCACCATTTTTGCGTCCCGAGATTCGGAGAAAAGCCGAGTATCCTCCGAGCACTATTTTCAGGAAGTCCTTGAAGGCGCTTGTGTAATAGAGTCGCAGTGCTCGAAGGATGCTATGTTATTATAGCATATGTAATGATGAAGTAATATCTTTATAAACTGTAGTGGCCTTTTTATACTTGTGCCTTCGAGTATTGTGAACACCTCCTGTGCGGCCGTTAAAATATATGTATAAAATTTGAAAGATTGCAGTCGTTGGCTTCAACCCCCACGCACATAGTGCGGGGGTGCTCGCAGAAGACGCATTTTCACACTTAACCCAATGTCTTGGTTCCACAAAGGAGGTGAAAGCGTAGTGGGCCAGGCAACCGGACTATAATGCTTTAACACTTTCACTTAGCCATAGGAGCTTGACAGTGGGACTATTTAGGTAGCCCATTGGTGGCGACTACGCTCGCCCTAGTTCGAGGCACGTATGTGCCTGACCGGGAAGCGGCCCTTCGTTAAAGCGGAGGAATCCGATAGATTCCAATAGGTCATCGAGTGGCTGACCAGTCTCACGCTACATCATGATAGTCAGTTTTCGGCTTTCTCTACTGAAGTGCTCGCCCGGCTGAACCGGGGCACAATCGCAGTAGTTCTCCTGGTGCTACCTTAGCCGATAGAGCAGAACGTAAGGTAGCCGAACTCAGAAGCCGGGCAACCCAACATTTGACCAAAGACATGATTCGGAGCTGATGCATATAGTGCCAAAACTCGCGACGTCGAACACTCCCTAAGGTGTTCGGTCTTTATGAGTGCGGGCTAAACAACACTCTTTGCTAAAAAAGCCCCTAGTGTCCAGGTACATGCAAAAATTTCTGACGTGGCCACATGCCAAGACGCCAGCCTCCTCTTTGGTTATGTAGGAAAGAACAAGGGGATGTATTGCAACAAGAGACAGTAAAAAAGGTTTACGCAGGGTCTTAATCTAAAAAGAATCCTTTAGGACGGGTCCCTACTGCACATCTGCGCCTGTGTCTCCGTTGTGCCGTATCCTGGACGGGCGCCGCACGACGTTCATCTGTAAAAGTGAGGAACTAAACTGAAAACGGGTCGTGTCGAACAAAAGGTTTTAAAATAAATGAAATATAAAGTAAAATGTAAAATTGAGCTTTATTGTCTCTGCGTATAGCCCCTAGTATGGGGGTATATGGCCTCTAAGCCTGTGTTGATGATGGACTTGTGCCGAACTCGTCTATTCCAGGTCCGTGGCCTTTAATGACCTATGTCGAAAAGTCTTTTGGCTCGTGAGGCCATTTTATTGTGCGGCTGTCTAAGCGGCCGCACAGTCCTCCGCTTGGGGGAGGCGCATTTTAGTGCATCCCCTTCAAAGAGATGATGCCTCGTGGACCGGGCATTTTAAGCGTGAGAGATGCATAGTGCGGTATTGCATTAAAGCGAGCGAAAGCTTCGCGTCCCAGTAGTGCTTGATAGCGACTTGAAAACGGGACGACATGGAAGGTCAGGTTTTCGCGACGGAAGTTATCGGCAGAGCCGAATACAACTTCGAGCCGGAGGGAACCCATACAATGGGTGTCCGGACCAGGTGCTACCCCTTGAAAGGAGGTTTTGCTACGGCGGATTCTTGCTGGGTTTATCCCCATGTGATGGATTGTATCCTGATATATCAGGTTTAGTCCACTGCCGCCGTCCATAAGGACATTTGTAAACTGGAATCCGCCAATTATTGGGTCAAGTATCAGGGCAGTCCAGCCTGCTTTTTTGATATTTCTAGAATAGTCTAGTTGATCGAAAGTGATTGGTTTTAATAACCAGTGGCGGGACCCATTGGGGATAGGTCGTATCGTGTGTACCTTTATGGGTGCCATACATTTTGTTACGTGAAGTAAGTTCACTGTTTTTACTTCTTGTGGGAAGTTCTTTTGTCTCCTGGTGCTCTGCTTCTGGGGTTCATCCTCGTCTTCGCTTGGAGTATCGAGCCCCTTGTGTTCGGCACTGAGTCTACCGGATTGTTTGAAAACCAAACAATCTCTGTGGGTGTGGTTAGCAGGCTTCCCTGGAGTACTATGTATCTGACATATCCTGTCCAGGATTCTATTCAAGTTGGACGGATCATCCCTATTATCCTAGAGGGGTGGTTTTGTCTGATTTTGTCGCGAGCCTTTGAATCCGGCATTGACTACCGTGCTCTTTGGACTTTTTTCTTTAGTTTGGCGACGATCCTTGTTGCGTCGCGGTTTTCCGTTTCCATCCCTGATTTCGAATGTACTTGGGTCGCTGGGGTTACATCTTGCCAACCAGCTGTCCTCTCCTGCGCAAAAGCGGGTCATGAGGATTGTGAGTGCGGCCATTGTTCTTCGCTTTTCCTGGCCGAGGTGTCTGGCGAGCCATTCGTCTCGGACATTATGCCTGAAAGCTGCTAAGGCTTCGGCGTCCGGACAGTCGACTATCTGATTCTTTTTAGTAAGGAATCTATTCCAGAACTGCCAGGCTGATTCTCCGGGCTGTTGAGTTATGTGACTGAGGTCATCTGCATCCGGAGGGCGGACATAGGTCCCTTGAAAATTTGCTCGGAAAGCATCCTCAAGCTCTTCCCAACTTCCAATTGTGTTTTCGGGAAGGCTTTTAAGCCAGTGCCGGGCTGGCCCTTTAAGCTTAAGGGGTAAATATTTGATGGCGTGGAGATCATCTCCTCTGGCCATATGTATGTGGAGGATATAATCCTCGATCCAGACTCCGGGGTCTGTTGTTCCATCATACGCCTCTATGTTGACGGGTTTGAATCCCTCTGGAAATTCATAGTCCAGAACCTCATCGGTGAAGCATAGGGGGTGTGCGGCGCCCCTGTATTTGGGTGTGCCGGATTCTGATGATAGCTTTTTTGCATTGCTCGCAGGAGCTTGCTTTCTTGGCCCATAAATGGACCTGGTTGGGCCATGATGCAACTCCTTAGGTGGGTCACATACCGATTTGAGTGCGATGCCACTTGCCGCCTTATTGGGTCGTCTATCCGACCGTATGGCTTTTTTGTTTTTTGAGTGCGAGGGCTCTAGGGCCTCTTCGTCGAATTCGGGCAGGAGCTTTCTCTTTGGATAGCTTTTAGTACGGCGACCATCGTCGTATCTGTCTGCGGTGTTGATTTTTTTGTTCCATTTAATACGGAGTGCATCTTCCGCTGTCTTTAGCTTCCGCTTCTGCTTTTTTAGGCTTCGTGCAGTTGCAACGAGCCTCTTGTGGAGACTTTTCTGCTCCATGGACTTATCCGGTGTAAAGTTGTCCGGTATGCCGTTTTCGCCGGGGGAGGGAGTTTTGGTTTCTCTATCCGAGTTGCCCTGTTCGGACGGCTGCTCTAAGGCTTGCTCGTCGCCTACGGGCTTGTCCTGCTCTATGGCTGGGTTTTTATCGAGGCGGGGCTTGGGTCGGCGTTTATGCCGATGCTTTGATTGCTTTTCGGGGGGTCTATCTCCCGTTCCGTCCCCTTTGTCCTCGTTGTCGTTTCCCTTAGGGGTATCTACCATGCACACATCATGAGATGCGGTGGATTTCCAGTGCCCTATGAGCGTTGGTTCATCGGTTTCTCCTGCATCGTCATCCATGATGTCGATGTCTGCGGAGTCGAAGTTGAGCACATCGTTTAGGCTGTCGATGGTGGCTACAAAGTGGGTGGCGGGTGGGCTTTGA
Source organism: Aegilops umbellulata (assembly GCA_032464435.1). Taxonomy (NCBI): domain Eukaryota; kingdom Viridiplantae; phylum Streptophyta; class Magnoliopsida; order Poales; family Poaceae; genus Aegilops; species Aegilops umbellulata. The sequence goes on from CP136060.1 coordinate 239,787,929, forward strand.
AGTTCCTCATCGTCCGTATCCCATCCTCGCTGGCCGTAATTCGGCCAGGGCTCTCCTGATACAGAGAGAGACTTGAGAGAATTCAAGATGTCGCCAAGAGGCGAGTGCTGAAAGATGTTCGCGGCGGTGAACTCCATTATGGGTGCCAATCGGATTCGATCGGCAGGGGCACGGGGGTTCGGAGTCCGGATAGGAGTCCGGCCCCTCGGAGTCACGGGCCGTGCGGAGTGCGGGGCTGGTGTTCGGCTCAATTGCTTTGAGATCACAGCCCCCAAGGTGACGTCCAACCGCTCATCCTCGATAGGTGTAATAGGCTCCGAGTTAAGGGTCGGAACCGGTGTGTGTGCGGCCTCCAGGACACTGTTCGGGGGCAGAGCTAGATCATGCCCCGCGAGGTAGTGCGGCGCACTTGGTTGTGGCTCGAATCCGTCGAAGATCAAATCTCTGTGGATATCAGCCGTGTAGTTTAGGCTTCCAAACCTGACTTGATGGCCAGGGGCGTAGCTTTCGATCTGCTCCAGACGACCAAGCGAATTGGCCCGCACAGCGAAGCCGGGGAGAAAAGTCTCACCCTGAACATCATCATTGTTGATGATCGAAGGAGCCATCGGGCCTAAAGGCGACGACACAGAGGAACTCTCAATGAAAGCACCAATGTCGATGTCAAAACCGGCGGATCTCGGGTAGGGGGTCCCGAACTGTGCGTCAAGGCCAGATGGTAACAGGAGACAAGGGGCACGATGTTTTTACCCAGGTTCGGGCCCTCTCGATGGAGGTAAAACCCTACTCCTGCTTGATTAATATTGATGATATGGGTAGTACAAGAGTAGATCTACCACGAGATCAAGGAGGCTAAACCCTAGAAGCTAGCCTATGGTATGATTGTGTATGATGATTGTTCTTCTACGGACTACAACCCTCTGGTTTATATAGACACCGGATAGGGTTAGGGTTACACGGAGTCAGTTACAATGGTAGGAGATCTTGAGTATCCGTATCGCCTAGCTTGCCTTCCACGCCAAGGAAAGTTCCCTCCGGACACGGGACGAAGTCTTCAATCTTGTATCTTCATAGTCCAGGAGTCCGGCGAAGGTATAGTGTGGCTACCCGAACACCCCCTAATCCAGGACTCCCTCACCCACTGAGCCGGTGGCCCCCGTCCAACCGGAGGCGCCGGACAATCTGCTGGAGGTGCTTAGAGGCGCCTCCATCTACGAGGAGCACCGCACCATTATGAGTGCGGTGATTCAGAAAGTTCAGTCCGCCAAGAGCGGGCTGACCGAAACCTGTGCCAGCCTTTTGACAGGCTTTGAGGTATGTAAAAAACATGTAAAAATATTACCGCATAGACAGTAGCCCCTGATGCTCTGTTTGGCATTCGGAAAGAAAAGCCGAATAGAGGATCTAATAAAATTCGCACGAGTCTAACAAAAGTAAGTCAATATGCGTATGCAGGCTTCACTGCTGGCGTCCGCTGCACTGACTGCGGAGGTGGACATGCTGAAGCAGAACCTCGAGCGGTCCGAGCAAGAGCTCGGCCTTGCCAAGAAGCATCTCGAGGACAAAGAAGGTAAGAAATACCTATTGAAATATATATATAAGGTGCAATTGCAAGAAAATGACAGGACTAATGTGGCTATTGTAGGGGCCACAACGGAGGTGGCGTCCCTTAAGCAAGCGTTGTCCGAGGCCGAAAAGAAGGCGGCCACGGAGCGCACCGAGCGGGAGAAATATGAGGCGCGGGTTGGCGAGGTGCGGCAAGAGCTCCAGGTTCTCATTAATAAACATGAGAGTTTGGAGGTTGACTCAAAGACGCGAGAGTCCGAGCTCGCGGCAGCCATTGAGAATGCCAAGTCTGCCAAGGCCGAAGCCCAGAAGGCCCTTCAGGAGGTTGAGGCGATGAAACAGATAGAGGCGGGTAAGGCTTTCTTTATGCAAAGCAAGCATGTGAAAGTAAATTACTTGTTACTTACCCGAATCCGGAGCTCTCCAGGAGCGTTCGCAGATTTGCCCCGCAGCGTGTCCGATGCCGCCGCATTCTACCGAGCCGAGGAGGGCAGCTCGACAGAGAAGGTGTTCTGGTCTCAGTATGCTGAGGCCGTACTCCATGTGCCCTTGAGCGACCAGCTGGAGCAACTGGTCGAGCTCCACAAGGTGGCCGAACAGCCCATGAGGGGCCTCATAGTTCGGCTGTGGCCCGGAGAGGCTCTGCCTGGGAGCTACTTCGGGCTGGTGCGGCGGCTGGTGGAGGCCTGTCCAAGGCTCGAAGTCATCAAGCACTCCGTCTGCATCGAAGGTGCCCGTAGGGCGCTTGCCCGTGCTAAGGTGCACTGGGGCAAGCTAGATGTGGAGAAGCTTGTGAAGGACGGGCCGCCGCCGGGCAAGGAGCATCGCCACCCTGAGATGTACTATAAGGGCGTTCTGGAGGGCGCCCGCCTTATGGCGGACGAATGCTCGAAAGATGTAATTTTTGAGTAAAACTTGTTTATTTTGTCCTGTGCGCTGAAAACTTGTTCATGTGCGCTATGCAATGCTTTTTGAATTTAAAATATTGCCTTCTATGCGGCCGTTTAACAAATTTTGAGAGATGGCGAGTCATCGGCTTCTGCCCCCATGCCACGAGTGCTGGGGTGTTCGGGATAAACTTGAGCGCTCTTTTTCCTATTCTTGGGTCCTTCGAGGGAGGCGCTCAACACAACGAACAAGGCAATCGGACTATAATGCTTGAACACTCTCACTTAGCCATAGAATTCTATAATTTTAAATTTCGGCGAAGCCCCTAGTGTTCGGAAGACCGAGTTCAGGGAGCTATCCACGCCTAGGCCGGACAAAGCCGACTCCTCGCTCTAAGCGGCATAAGTCTTTAGGGACTCGAAAACCTCTCGAACAGTGACCAGCTCTCGCCACATCATGACGGTCAGTTTTAGCTTTCTCTACTGAGGTGCTTTAGCCCAGCTCAACTGGGGCACAATCGCAGTAGTTCTCCTAGCGCTACCTTAGCCGATACAACGGAACATAAGGTACCAAAACATAGGAGCCAGGCAAACCCAACATTTGACCCAAGACATGATTCGGAGCCGATGCATATAATGCTATAAGTTCGGGGTGCCGCACTTGTGAAAGTGTTCGGACTTCTCACACTGTGTTGTGGGGTACTTAAGCCCCTGGTGTATTGGCCGTACCAAAGTGTATGGGTGCGACATGTTATTAATGAACATATATTCTTAAAAAAGAGTAATACAACAATAGACAAAAGCTATGCATTGTTTGTTTAAAAAGGCTGCGATCAAAGCAGAACGATACAAATGGTGCGATAAGCAAAAGGTGGGATTATTTAACATGTCCCTTCCAGGGCGTGCCGCAGAATGATATGCAAAACAGGTATACTGCTCGTTATAGAGACCACCTTAGAGTTCCATAGTGCGGCGTGGTTTTCTTCTTCCCTGGTTCTTGCATCGTTTGTGCGGCAATTGTACTGCCGGTTAGGCCTTCCAAAGAATGGAGTCCTGCAAATAAGATAAAAGTGAAGAATCGGCAGCCCCTAGTGCGGTTTAAGCCGTGTTTTGGGCGTGCCGTGATGGTGCCCCTCCCCCTGTGCCATGGTATTTGCAGAGCGTAGTTATGTACGCGCAGCACTGGTTTCGCAATTTCGCGAGGGCTGGGGTTGGGGCCGCATTGCTACGCCTGCTCGAAACGTGCCAGGGGGTCTTGCTGTAGGTTACTCCGGGCGCGCTTAACGGTGTTCGGACATTTAATGGCCGGACTGGAGAATTGCCTTGAGAGGCTGCTTTGTACTTCCGCTGCGAGAGCCGCCGTATGCTCCTCCGTACGGAGAGAGCGTTCGGTGTTTCCATTGACCGTAATGACTCCTCGAGGGCCTGACATCTTGAGCTTGAGGTATGCGTAATGCGGTACCGCATTAAATTTGGCAAATGTGGTTCGCCCGAGCAGTGCGTGATAACCACCGCGGAACGGGACTATGTCGAAGATTAACTCCTCGCTTCGGAAATTATCCGGGGATCCGAAGACCACTTCAAGTGTGACTGAGCATGTACAGTTGGCCTCTACACCTGGTATGACGCCTTTAAAGGTCGTTTAGTGGGTTTAATCCTCAAAGGATCGATGCCCATTTTCCGCACTGTGTCCTGATAAAGCAGGTTCAGGCTGCTGCCGCCGTCCATTACAACTCTGGTGAGGTGAAATCCGTCAACGATTAGGTCTAGAACCAGTGTGGCGAATCCGCCATGACGAATGCTAGTGGGGTGGTCCCTTCGATCAAAAGTGATCGGGCAGGAGGACCATGGGTTGAACTTCAGGGCGACTAGCTCCATCGCGTATACGTCCCTTAACGCATGCTTCCGCTCCCTCTTGGGGATGTGGGTCGCGTATATCATGTTCACCGTCCGCACTTGTGGGGGGAATCCCTTCTGTCGACTACTGTTCGGCGGCCGGGGCTCCTCCTCGTCATCGCTATGTAGCCCCTGGTCTCTGTTTTTGGCATTTAATTTGCCGGCCTGCTTGAACACCGAACAATCCCTGTTGGTGTGATTGGCTGGCTTTTCGGGGGTGCCATGTATCTGGCATGAGCGGTCGAGTATTCGGTCCAAACTGGACGGGCCCGGATTATTTCTCTTGAATGGCTTTTTCCGCTGACTGGGTTTAGAGCCTCTGAATCCGGCATTAACTGTCGTATCCTCAGCATTGTCGCCGTTAATGCGACGCTTGTACTTGTTGTGACGCGACCTAGTACTGTTGTCCTTGGTATCCGAATTACCAGGGCTCTTGGTTATGTTATTGCTACGAGCCAGCCAGCTGTCTTCTCCCGCACAAAAGCGGGTCATGAGTGTCATGAGGGCTGCCATAGATTCCGGCTTCTCCTGTCCAAGGTGCCGAGCAAGCCACTCATCATGGATATTATGCTTGAAGGCCGCTAGGGCCTCTGCGTCCGGACAGTTGACGATTTGATTTTTCTTGGTTAGGAACCATGTCCAGAATTGCCTGGCCAATTCCTCTGGCTGCTGAATTATGTGGTTTAGGTCGTCGGGGTCTGGTGGTCGCACATAAGTGCCCTGGAAATTGTCGATGAATGCGGCTTCCAGGTCCTCCCAACAACCAATTGATTCTGCTGGCAAGCTGTTAAGCCAATGCTGAGCTGGTCCTTTAAGCTTGAGTGGGAGGTATTTGATGGCGTGTAAGTCATCACCGCGGGCCATGTGGATGTGGAGGAGATAATCCTCGATCCATACCGCAGGATCTGTTGTGCCGTCATATGATTCGATGTTTACGGGTTTGAAACCCTCTGGGATTTGATGATCCATTACTTCATCTGTGAAGCATAGTGGGTGTGCGGCACCTCCGTATTGGGCTATATCCCGACGTAGCTCAAACGAGCTTTGTCTACTGTGTTCGGCCCGGCCGGATTTACTGTATCCGGCGTGACGATTATCGTCTCATGCCGTGGGGCGCCCACGCAATCCATAGATCGACCTTGTTTGCTTTGCCTTGTCCTCCAATATATTTCGCAGGTCTGGCGCATTCCCCCGTGCCTTGGTATTTTTAAAGCGGCACCGGGGTGCGGCTTGAGTGGAGGGCCGAGAGGCCTCTCTGTCACGGCCACGTGGTGGCCGGTCGGCCGCATCGTGCGCTGGTTGTGTAGGTGCTTCTTCCTCTAATCGGGGTAGCAACCTGTGTTTTGGGTAGCTCTTGGAGGGGCGTTCGAGTTCATACTCTTCGGCCGCTAGGACTTCCGTCCATTTGTCGGCTAGCAAGTCTTGATCAGCTCTAAGCTATAGCTGTTTTTTCTTGAGGCTGCTCGCCGTGGCTATAAGCCTGCGTTTGAAGCGCTCTTGTTCGACGGGATCTTCAGGTACGACAAATTCGTCGTCGTCGAGGCTTGCCTCGTCTTCGGAGGGAGGCATGTAATTATCGTCCTCGACCTCTCTGTCTGCCGCTCCTTCATGAGGGCTGGCTTCCCCATCCTCCTGTGCTGAGTTTGGCTGGAGGGGGTTTTCTTCGGCACTGTCCGGAGTGTTATTATCTCCCGTGCCGGAATCACCGTTTTTGCTTTGGCGGGCTATAGAGCGGCGCCGCTGACGCCGGCACTTAGACTGTTTCTTGGAGGGGTCATCCTCCGTTGTTCCATCGCCATCGCCCTCTTTTGGGGTGTCCACCATGTATATGTCATATGACGAGGTGGCTTTCTAGTGCCCTATAGGCGCTGGTTCCTGATCGTCTCCTGCATCAGCGTCCATACCGTCGATGTCTTCATAGTCGTAGTCGAGCACGTCAGTTAAATCATCGACAGTGGCTACAAAGTGGGTGGTGGGTGGGTTTTGAATTTCTTCATCATCCACATCCCAACCTTGCTGACTGTAGTCCGGCGAGGGCGCTCCTGATAAAGAGAGAGACTTTAGTGAATTCAGAATATCGCCGAAGGGCGAGTGCTGAAAGATGTCCGTGGCGGTGAACTCCATAATCGGCGCCCAATCGGATTCGATCAGCAGGGGCGCGGAGGGCTCGGAGTCCGGAGAGGAATCCGGCACCTTGGAGTCACGGGCTTCGCAAGGGACAAAGCTGGTGTTCGGCTCGACCGTCGTAGAGGTTTCAGCCTCCGAGGCGGCGTCCAACCACCCGTCCTCAATCGGCGCAATCGGCTTCGAACTAAGGGGCGGAGCTGACGCGGGCGTGGCCTCCAAGACACTGTTCGGTGGCAGGGCTAAACCATGCCCTTCATGACAGTGCGGCGCGCTCGGCTGTGGCTCGAATCCGTCAAAGATCAAGTCCCCGCGGATGTCACCCGTGTAGTTCAGACTTCCAAATCTGACCTGATGGCCAGGGGCGTAGCTTTCAATATGCTCTAGAAGGCCAAGCGAATTGGCCCGTGGTGCAAAGCTGCCGAATACGAAGATCTGTCCGGGGAAAAAAGTCTCACCCTGGACCGCATCGCTGCTGATGATCGGAGAAGCCATCGGGCCTAAAAGTGACGACACAGAGGAACTCTCAATGAAAGCACCAATGTCGGTGTCAAAACCGGCGGATCTCGGGTAGGGGGTCCCGAACTATGCGTCTAGGCGAATGGTAGTAGGAGATAAGGGACACGATGTTTTTACCTAGGTTCGGGCCCTCTCGATGGAGGTAAAACCCTACTCCTGCTTGATTAATATTGATGATATGGGTAGTACAAGAGTAGATCTACCATGAGATCAAGGAGGCTAAACCCTAGAAGCTAGACTATGGTATGATTTTGTCCTATTGTTCGTCCTACGGACAAAACCCCTCTAGTTTATATAGACACCGGAGAGGGCTAGGGTTACACAGAGTCGGTTACAATGGTAGGAGATCTACATATCCGTATCGCCAAGCTTGCCCTCCACGCCAAGGAAAGTCCCTTCCGGACACGGGACGAAGTCTTCAATCTTGTATCTTCATAGTCCAGGAGTCCGGCCGAAGGTATAGTCCGGCTATCCGAACACCCCCTAATCCAGGACTCCCTCATATGGTTTGGCAAGAAACCTAAGCTGTCGTTTTTTTAAATTTTGGGGATGTGACGCTTATGCCAAGATGCTTCAGCCTGATAAGCTCGAACCCAAAGAGGACAAGTGCGTCTTCATTGGATACCCTAAATAGACCATTGGGTATACCTTCTACCACTGATCCAAGGGCAAGATCTTTGTTTCCAAGATTTGGTCCTTTCTAGAGAAGGAGTTTCTCTCGAAAGAAGCGAGTGGGAGGAAAGCAGAACTTGATGAGGTAATCATACCTTCTCTCAAATTGGAAGGTAGCACATCACAGAAAGCAGTTCCCGTGATGCCTGCACCAAATGAAGAGGAAGCTAATGATGATGATCATGAAACTTCAGATCAAGTTACTACTAAACCTCGTAGGTCGACCAGGGTACGCTCTGCACCAGAGTAGTATGGTAATTTTTTCCTAGAAATTATGTTGTTAGACAATGGCGAACCTACGAACTATGAAGAAACTATGATGAGCCCGGATTCTAACAAATGGCTTCAGGCCATGAAATCCGAGATAGGATTCATGTATGAGAACAAAGTATGGACTTTGGTGGACTTGCCCGATGATTAGCATGCCATTGAGAATAAATGGATCTTGAAGAAGAAAACATACAATCATGGAAATGTCACCATCTATAAAGCTCGACTTGTTGCATAGGGTTTTCGACAAGTTCAAGGGGTTGACTATAGTGAGACTTTCTCACCCATAGCAATGCTTAAGTCTGTTAGAATTATGTTAGCAATTGCCGCATTTCATTATTATGAGATCTGGCAAATGGACATCAAAACGGCATTCCTGAACGGGTTTCTTATGGAAGAGTTGTATATGATGCAACCAGAAGGTTTTGTCGATCCTAAGGATGCTAACAAAGTATGCAAGCTCCAGCGATCCATCTATGGACTGGTGCAAGCATCTCGGAGTTGGAATATTCACTTTGATGAGTTGATCAAAGCTTTTGGTTTTATACAAACTTACAGAGAAGCTGTTTACAAGAAATTGAGTGGGAGCTCTATACCATTTCTGATAGTATATGTGGATGACATATTGTTGATTGGAAATGATGTAGAATTTCTGGAAAGCGTAAAGGGTTGTTTGAAAGGAGTTTTTCAAAGGAAGACCTGGGTAAAGCTGCTTACATATTGGGTACGAAGATCTATAGAGATAGATCAAGATACTTGATAAGACTTTCACAGAGCACATACCTTGACAAGATTTTGAAGGAGTTCAAAATGGACCAGTCAAAGAAGGAGTTCTTTACTATACTATAAGGTGTGAAGTTGAGTAAGACTCAAGGCTCAACCACGGCAGAAGAAAGAGAAAGGATGAAAGTTGTCCCCTATGCTTCAGCCATATGCTCTATAATGTATGCCATGTTGTGCACAAGACCTGATGTGTCCCTTGCCATTAGTCAGGCAGGGGGTACAAAGTGATCCAGGAGTGGATCACTGGGCAGCAATCAAAATTATCCTTAGGTGCCTAAAGAGGACCAAGGAAATGTTTCTTGGTTATGGAGGTGATAAAAAGTTCATTGTAAAGGGTGATGTCGATGCAAGCTTTGACACCAATCCGGTTGACTCTGAGTCATAAACCAGACACGTATAGTGGAGCAATCATTTGGAAGAGCTCCAAGTGGAGCGTGGAAGCAGCATCTACATTATGACATAGAGATTTGCAAATTACACACGGGTCTGAGTGTTGCAGCCCCATTGACTAAAACCTCTCTCATAAGAAAAACATGATCAAACCCCAGAACGCATTGGGTGTTACTCACATGGCGATGTGAACTAGATTATTGACTCTAGTGCAAGTGGGAGACTGTTCGAAATATGCCCTAGAGGCGATAATAAAATGGTTGTTATCATATTTCTCGTTCTTGATAAATGTTTATTATTCATGCTATAATTGTATTGACCAGAAACTTAAATACATGTGTGAATATATGAACTACATTGTGTCCCTAGTAAGCCTCTACTAGACTAGCTCGTTGATCAAAGATGGTTATGGTTTCCTAATCATAGACATGAGTTGTCATTTAATAATGGGATCACATCATTAGGGGAATGATGTGATGGACAGACCCAACTGTAAGCTTAGCATCAGATCCTTTAGTTATTTGCTATAGCTTTCTTCATGTCAAGTATCTGTACCTTCGACCATGAGATCATGACACTCCTGGATACCGGAGGAATGCCTTGTGTGCTATCAAACCTTACTTCATAACTGGGTGATCATAAAGGTGCTCTATAGGCATCTTCGAAGGTGTCTGTTGGGTTGCATGGATCAAGACTGGGATTTGTCACTCCGTGTGACACAGAGATATATCTGGGCCCTCTCGGTAATATAACATCATAAGAAGCTTCACGTGACTAATGAGTTTAGTCATGGGATCTTGTATTATGGAACGAGTAAAGAGACTTGCCGGTAACAAGATTGAACTAGGTATGGAAATATCGACGATCGAATCTCGGGAAAGTAACATATCGCCGGACAAAGGGAATTGCATACGGGATTGTCTGAATCCTTGACGTCATGGTTCAATCGATAAAGATCTTCGTGGAATATGCAGGAATCAATATGGGCATCTAGGTCCCGCTATTGGTTATTGGCCGGAGAGGAGTCTCGATCATGTCTACATGATTCTCGAACCCATAGGGTCCACGCTTAACGTTCGGTAGCGCTAGGGTAATATTGAGATATTAATAGTGGAAATACCAAAGGTTATTTGGAGTCCCGGATGGGAGCCGATACATCACGAGGAGCTCCGTAATAGTTTGGAGGTAAAGATTCATATATGGAAAGTTGTTATCGGGGTTCCGGAAAAAGTTCAAGTTTTTTCGGTATTGTACCGGGAAGGTTCTAGAAGGTTCCAAAGTGGGGCCCACCTGCATGGGGGACCAACGTGAACATGGGTAGTAGGGAAAGTCCCGACAACGCTGGTCTAGGCACACCAAGATCCTCCCTTAAAAGGAAAAGTATCATATCCCAAAGGGATAAGATAAGGATCTGCAAAAAGGAGGGATAGCAATCGATGGGGAAGGAAAGGAGGGATTTCCTTCCTCCCCCTTTGAACAATGACCCTAGGGCCTTGGAGGGCAAGTCACCAGCCCCCTCCATGCCTATATAAAGGCAGGGAGGAGTTGGGGGCCCCCTTAGACCCTTGCCCGTTACCTCTCCCACGTTTCACCGGTACGCGCTTGGCGAAGCCCTGCCAGAGTTCCACTGCCACCACCACCACCATGCCGCCGTTTTGGTCCCGATCTCATCTACCTCCTATCCCTCGCTTGCTGGATCAAGAAGGAGAGGACGCTACCGAGACGCACGTGTGCTAAACTCGGAGGTGTCATCCGTTCGGCACTAGATCGGATTGGATCACGATAGGATCGTGAAGAGTATGACTACATCAACCACGTTATGACGCTAACGCTTTTGGTCTACAAGGGTATGTAGACACCCCCCCTCTTGTAGTTATATCTCTCATACTTTGAACATTGTGGACGGATTATTACGTATTCATGAGAAGTTTTATGATAATTCCTTGTTGTTATAATAATGATCATGATGCTACCATGTCTGTATTTTGTTTTTCTCGACGCCTCTCTCCATAAACATGTGGTCATGATTATCGAGTTCGGTATTCGCTTGAGGACAAGCAAGGTCTAAGCTTGGGGAGTTGATACGTCCATTTTGCATAATGTTTTCCTACTATTATTTATAGTGTTTTTATCATTATTTCACTTCATTAAGAAACTCTAATGCCTTTTATTTCTTAATTTGCAAGTTTCACATGAAGAGGAAGATTGTCGGTAGCTGGAGTTCTGGACCTGAAAAGGCTACAACAAAGATAGATATTCTCCAAAGCTCCAAATGATCTAAAAATATACGGATAATTATTTTGGAACTAATAAATAATATTGGAAGAACAAGACTTTCGTGATGAAGTACCATCGTCTCGAGGCGGAACCTTGGCAGGAGCACTTTTGCTCTCTGTCGGAGTGATTCCGCTAGGGATACTTCCCTCCGGGAGGGGGAAATCGAAGCTAATGACATCACTGATGTTCCTCTCATCATGGGAGGACCAATTTTTGTCAACATCTTCTCTAGCACCATCTCATATGAAACCCTAGTTCATCTCTTGTATTCAATCTTTGCTCCAAAACCTCAGATTGGTACGTGTGGATTGCTAGTACTGTTGATTACATCTTGAAGTTGATGCTAGTTGGTTTATTTTGGTAGAAGATCATATGTTCAGATCCTTAAGCATATTGAATACACCTCTGATCTTGAACATGAATATGATTTGTGAGTAGTTACTTTCTTCCTTGAGTACATGGGAGAAGTATTGTTATAAGTAATCATGTGAAGTTGGTATTCGTTTGATATTTTGATGATATGTATGTTGTTCTTCCTTTAGTGGTGTCATGTGAACGTCAACTACGTGAAACTTCACCATACTTGGGCCTAAGGGAAGTCATTGGGGAGTAATAAGTAGATGATGGGTTGCGAGAGTGACAGAAACTTAAACCTGTTTATGTGTTATTCCGCAAGGGGCTGATTTGGATTAATATACTTCATGTTATGATTAGATTTATCTTAATTCTTCTTTCGTACTTGCGGATGCTTGTGAGAGGGGTAATCATAAGAGGGTTGTTTGTTCAAGTAAGAACAACACTGTAGCACCGGTCCACCTACATATCAAATTATCAAAGTAACAAACATGAATCAACTAAACATGATGAACGTGACTAGACGAGAATTCCCATGTGTCCCCAAGAATGTTTTGCTTATTATAGGAAAACGTTCCGGCTTGTCCTTTGCTATAAAGAGGATTGGGCCACCTTGCTACACTTTGTTACTATTGCTACTTGCTACTTGTTACGAATCACCTCGCTACAAAACTATATATTACCGCTACTTTCAGTACTTGCAGAGAACACATTGCTGAAACCCACTTGTCATTTCCTTCTGCTCCTTGTTGAGTTCGACACTCTTACTTATCGAAAGGACTACGATTGATCCCCTATACTTGTGGGTCATCAGGGTGTCATCTCGGATGCTGAGCGTGCTCCTCCTCTATGGTGCTGCGGCGCTTGACGAATCCACGGTGAGGTGCAGCAACTGGCAGGAGGTGGCCATGGTGGGCCGACATCGGGTGTATCCATGGGCGCCGACATGCTCGGTAACCCAGTGCGGGCACACAAGGGGTTGGCAGGCACAGATCTGCCATGTGGAGGTCGCGCAGTGGCGTCGGGAGGTGTTGCAACTCTGGTGCGGCCTTATGGTGATGGAGCAGGAAGGCATATTTGTCTGTCGGATCTGCTGTCTTCGTCCTTAGGTGGGCTTGCGTGATGTGTGTGCCCGTATGGAGCATGGTTGTGGCTGGGAACCGAGGTGTTTCTTGGCCTTGGGTTGACATCTCCGGTCCTGTGACGCTCGGGTAATTAAGCTACAGTAATCCCACGCTAATGGTGCCACGTTACCTCCTTTACTGTTGCTAATCTCAGGTTGATCCAAAATTGGTTCAAATTCAAAATTCAAAATCAGGCAAACAACAAAGGTTTTCAAATGGTAAAACTAAAATGTTCAGGAGGTGTAAAATAAATCATAAGCAATTACGGTGAAGGACCCATATCTAAATAAAATATTTAAATGCACAATAGTAGATAAAACAACGACAAAATAATTATTTAAATGCTTTTAAGTACTAAACAAATATTAAACTAGTTCATTTGGTCACCAAGCTTGTTGAGGTAGTGGCATATGCTATTATGCTAATTTAGGAGTAGGGGTTATATTTTGTAAAACTATTTGCTAACTAAAAGGAAACACAAAAGTAAATTAAAAACAAAAACAAAAACAAAATAAAAGGAGAAGAACCTTCCCTCCCCGATGGGCCTTGGCCCAGCTGGCCACTCCCCGTCAGGCCAGTCCACCTGGCCCAGGCTGCCCTGCCTTATCCCCCACCCCGATCGAACCCTAGGGCAACCACCCCCACTTCCCCCCCCATCGATCCAGATCTGGATCAGGATCATTCCCGTCGCCCCGCACGACCCCCCCACTCCTCCCGCACGACCCCCACTCCTTCTGACCGAGACCCCCAACCGCTCTCGTTCCCTAGCGGCGCCAAGCACCCCGCGCCTGAACCCTCGCCGCGTCGTAGCCCCACCTCGCCGGCGTGCCCGCGCCGAGGAACCGTCGCCACTGCCTCACCGGACGCAATCGCCGGACTGCCTCCCAGCCGTCCTCTACGTCGTCTCCTCCTCCCCTGCGCCGGTCGTCCCCGTCCTCCTCCCCAAAGGCCCCATCGAGCCTCGCCGCCCCCCTTCTCACGACGAACGTGAGCACCGCCCGTCTTTCCCCATCCCTCCCTCTGCTCGTCGCTACAGCGCCCGGGCACGGCCACGCACGGCCGTGCACCCTCATGCACGGCCCCCGCCCCGGTCCTCCCCTGCCGCACCCGACCTTGCACGCTGCGTCCGTCCGCCCGCTGCCTCCCACAATGCTCGCTGTTGCTGCCGCCCGAGCTACGCGCCCGCCATCGCCAGCCTTGGCGCAGCACGCGCCCGCCTGCCCCCTACCTTGTTCTGCTCACTCCATGGCCGCCCCGTGCGCGTTCCCAACTGCACGCCCACGCGTCTGCCAGGCCCCGGCCAAGTCCTACACCACGCCCGCACGCGGACGGCCCTGCTCACCCGACGCCGCCGCCAGCGCGTGCGACCGTCGCGCCCGCCTTCAGCCGGCGTTCCACGCGCTCCCCCTGCTCCGCTGCGAACCTGCTGTTGACGCCGAAGGCCGCCGCTGCTCACCTCGTCGTGGCCACCGCCCCCCTGCATCGGCCCCCTACCGGGTCCGCCGGCACTGGCGTGCGCCCAAACGAACGGGTGCTGTGCACCCGATGCGCCCATTCGCCCAGTGCCCGCTAGGCTCCCCCAGAGCCTATGACATATGGGCCCCACGCCCCCCCCCCCAAAAAAGAAGATAAAAAAAGAAAATATAAAAAAGAACTAACTAATAATTTAATTAATTAATTAAATTAGTTAACCTAATTAATTGTAGTTAATAAACCTAATCATTTTAGTTAGACTAACTAAACCTGATTAGTTAGTCTTAGACAATGACAACCGGGACCCACGCGTCAGTTTGACCAAGTCAACTGACTGTTGACTGCTGACATCCCGCTGATGTCATGCTGACGTCATAATGGCATTTCCTAGTTAAATTATTTCTGTTAATTCTAAAAATGAATTAAAACTTTGAAAATTAAAATAAAATAATCCGTAACTCGGATGAAAATACTTTGTACACGGAAGTTGCTCAGAACGACGAGACGAACTCGGATATGCAGCCCATTCGTCCGCCGCGCATCCCTAACCTATCGAACCTGCAACATTCCCCCTCCGGTTCATCTGTCCAAAAACGCGAAACACCGGGGATACTTTCCCGGATGTTCCCCCCCTTCACCGGTATCACCTTGTACTGCGTTAGAACACGTCTAGCTCTGCCTGTTGTCCTGTTATGCACTTGCTTGCTATGTATTTACTGTTTCTTCCCCCTCTTCTCTCCGGTAGACCCCGTGACGATGCTGATGCCCCTGTGGTCGACTACGTCACCGACGACCCCTCCTTCTTGTCTGGGCAACCAGGCAAGCCCCCCCCCCTTGATCACCAGATATCGCCTATTCTTCTCTACTGCTTGCATTAGAGTAGTGTAGCATGTTACTGCTTTTAGTTAATCCTATACTGCTGCATAGCCTGTCCTTGCTACTACTGTTGTTACATTTACCTGCTATCCTACTGCTTAGTATAGGATGCTAGTGTTCCATCAGTGGCCCAACACTCTTGTCCGTCTGCCATGCTATACTACTGGGCCGTGATCACTTCGGGAAGTGATCGCGGGCATATACTATTTACGTTACACTGTTACATTACCTGTGATATTGTTCGGAGATGGGGGTTGAAGGGGCAGGTGGTTCCACCCAGGTAGTGGTGGGCCTGGGTTCCCGACGGCCCCCGACTGTTACTTTGTGGCGGAGCGACAGGGCAGGTTCAGACCACCTAGGAGAGAGGTGGGCCTAGCCCTGTCGACGTTCGCGGATACTTAACACGCTTAACGAGATCTGGGTATTTGATCTGAGTCTGGCTACTGGCCTATACGCACTAACCAACTACGCGGGAAAGATATGGGCACTCGGCGTCGTGGTATCAGCCGAAGCCTTCGTGACGTCAGCGACTGAGTGGCGCGCGCCGCATTGGATCGTAAGCTCTCTCTTGTATTAAGGGGGCTAGATCTGCTTCCGGCCGCGTTCGCAACGTGCAGGTGTGCTCAGGGCGATGGGCCCAGACCCCTGCGCGCTTAGGTTTAGACCGGCGTGCTGACCTCTCTGTTGTGCCTAGGTGGGGCTGCGACGTGTTGAGCTTACGAGGCCAGGCATGACCCAGGAAAGTGTGTCCGGCCAAATGGGATCAAGCGTGTTGGGTTATGTGGTGCACCCCTGCAGGGAAGTTAATCTATTCGAATAGCCGTGTCCCTCGGTAAAAGGATGACCCGGAGTTGTACCTTGACCTTATGACAACTAGAACCGGATACTTAATAAAACACACCCTTCCAAGTGCCAGATATAACCCGGTGATCGCTGTCTAACAGGGCAACGAGGAGGGGATCGCCGGGTAGGATTATGCTATGCGATGCTACTTGGAGGACTTCAGTCTACTCTCTTCTACCTGTTGCAAGACGGAGGCGACCAGAAGCATAGTCTTCGATAAGACTAGCTATCCCCCTCTTATTCTGGCATTCTGCAGTTCAGTCCACTGATATGGCCCTTTACACATATATCCATGCATATGTAGTGTAGCTCCTTTCTTGCGAGTACTTTGGATGAGTACTCACGGTTGCTTTTCTCCCCCTTTTCCTTCTACCCGGTTGCCGCAACCAGATGCTGGAGCCCAGGATCCAGACGCCACCTTCAACGATGACTCCTACTACACCGGAGGTGCCTACTACTACGTGCAGCCCGCTGGCGACGACCAGGAGTAATTAGGAGGATCCCAGGCAGGAGGCCTGCGCCTCTTTCGATCTGTATCTCAGTTTGTGCTAGCCATCTTATGGCAATTTGTTTAACTTATGTCTGTACTTAGATATTGTTGCTTCCGCTGACTCGTCTATGATCGAGCACTTGTATTCGAGCCCTCGAGGCCCCTGGCTTGTATTATGATGCTTTGTATGACTTATTTTATTTGTAGAGTTGTGTTGTGATATCTTCCCGTGAGTCCCTGATCTTGATCGTACACATTTTCGTGCATGATTAGTGTATGATTGAATCGGGGGTGTCACAAGTTGGTATCAGAGCCGACTGCCTGTAGGAATCCCCCTTCCTCACTCCTTGGCCGAAGTTGAGTCTGGTCGATGAAAATTGTTTTACTAACAAGGCTGTGCGGCCCATGGGCCCACGTCGCCATTGGGTGGTATTAAGATCTTTTATTCCTCGACCTATACTCTGGGACTCTGATCTCTCTTCTATTCGGGTTAAAATAAATTTTGCTAAATCTAACATTAGGATCTCGTTATCACTTTCACCCGGAGATCACCTTATTACCGATGATCGTCTGCTGCACGTGAAGACCCTGAAGATACTCTCCGCTGTTAACCCGAGAACTTGTGTTCAGCGCATTTGCAATTCCCCTTCCAACGCCAACCCGTATGGATAACTACTTGCAGTTGTTATTCTTACATTCATCCCCAGTTGATCTTGTTATTACAAGATACCCCGAAATTCTCTCTAATGTTCCGGCAATACTTTGTGCCTACTAAATAGTCAAAAAAAATACTTTGTGCCTACTGCCTTGCAGTTCTTGCCACATGAATATCCCTACGGATAATTTCTCGCACTTACCGAGTATCCACTCATTCCCAGTTGATTCATGTATGTCACCAATCTTCGAAATACCATTCGATCTTCCGAAAATCCTCAGGAGCGTATTGCTCTTCAATTCTTGCTTGCTTGCATTATGGTTAATCCCATAAGTCTCGTAATCATATTGGCATTCCTTGTCATTATCATTTTGAGTCCGTTGATTCAAAATGTTGCCAATGCTCGCAATCCTCAATCAGATCCTAGAATTCATCCTTTCGGCTCATACGTCATTTTAAATATGAGCTGAATCTCGACCAATCAAATTGTTGTCGATTTTGCCCCTAAGTATATTGAACTTATCCATCCTTGATCAGAGCGTCTGCTTCTGATCCTTCGCTTTGTAAATCACAATTCCTTTGCATTTGAGCTCTGGATTAGTCAGTTGTTTCTATATACTGATGCCTTGGCATTCCTTCTTCCTCTGGCTGAATACCGATACTCACATCAGCCCCGTTGTGGACCGCCATACCCATTGCCGGGTTATTATCTGACAGTGCCCTTCACAACCAAAACTCTTATGAGTTCTTTACCCGATACATAATGCCTTTGGTAAATTGTATCCTCTGCTTTGTCAACCATGCTCTACTTTTGAGCTTGTCTTAATTACTCCTGAAGTTTGTGGTACATGTTCCTAAGGGACCCTGATGGGTTGAACCTATGCCTTCCTTATTTGTGTGAACTCGAAAGTTTTCACGAGTCATACTCTTCTGGTATTTTGCTAGATAAAATTTCTACACTACAGCTTCATCAAAAGCGAGAAGTAAAATGAAAGGTTATGCATGGAAGACGTGGGAGTCGACCTTGAGCCTTTGCGTTCATGCCCATGGACCCGATGTGAAACTTATCATCAAAACTTCTTGTAAATGATATTAATCCCCTTGTTATAAGTTCGTCCTGTACCTATGTTTGTTCCTTTGGAAATTATGATTCCGACCATATTTTCTCATTAATACCATTTATCGAACAAGTTGAGCACTTGTCTTGTGCAGACCATTGCACCTGTCCACCCTTTACTTTGATCTACCATCGAGTATTACACTAGGATATCTTGATAATGTCATGGAACCGCATAACTTCTTATGGGTTCTTCATCAACTATTATTTCTCACCGATTTCAGATTTCCTGGGTTCTGGGTTGTCATCAACCGAGAACACCGATATGTGAACCGATTCCTCATTCCGGTTCGATAACCCTAATTAAATTTCGTTGATTATGAGTTTAATAATCCTTCCGTCATTCCTAGCCTGTTTGGCTATATCATTGTCTTGATGATTTTAAACTGTGCTACCTGGTCCTTATTCCGGGAGCACCAATTTCGACGATGAGCTAAGCTTACGTCGATTTTCCTTGTCATATATTTCACCTTGAAAAGCAAGCTTGGTTTCGAGTCTGTGTCGTATCTGTGCTTTCATTGACCTCTTGCTTCATCATTCCTTTAACTCGATGTCATCGCTGATTGATTACATCTTGAAATCTCTCGACAAATGTGTCATGAACATCATCAACCTTATGAGCTCTTCCAGGATACCAATTGAATTCATGATGAGAAATACCACCCTTCCCTTGATGATTTGTGTTATCATCGACCACTTTGTTGTCTCCCCTCCAACACAAACTTGTTCGTGTTTTGTGTTATACCTTGAGATCCTTGCTATCCAGCCTTTGTTCTTCTTTACCTTGGGGTATTACCATCTTTTATGTCAGGATTGTCATGAAAATTTCACCACCACTGGAGAATTCCTGATACAAGTGATACTTATCACGATCACCATTCTAATACTGATCATGCTACCTAAGCCCATATTTCGGGTGCACCTTTCAACCAATGTTTAAATGGGTATGTTTCCTCGAGCATACATCATTAAGTCATTTGATCTGACAAATGTTATCTCCTTGTTCACATAACTGTGGAAATCAATCTTTTGGAAATCTCAATGATTTGTCGTTGAGTTCATCAGCCACCTCCTCATCCTGTCAATGGTTTAATGATGAACTCATGATTCGGAACTTGCTTCCATAGTCCATTTCCCGAGAATCTTGCAACTCCATCTCATCAAATTGTGTTGCCCCCTTTACTTCTCGGGCATCATGAGTCTGAGTTATCCTGACACCAATCAGATCTGAATCTCGGCCAGATATGATGGTTGGAAAGTTTTCCAAGAGTCATAACATTGGTCCTTATATAACCCAGTAAGGTGATATCATGCCTCGCCCACCTGGTCGGAGGACCTATTGTTATAGTATCCTTTTACAAGGTTAGCCATTTGTCCATGGGGAAATTGTAAGACTTATTCTATGAGTTTTCCTGATGGATCATTTGTGTATCCTAAGTCTGATCTTCACTTGATGACCATGTCAATGCTATCTCAAAGCATGTCTATGTTACTCCGATCTTCAATAAGAACATCTGAAGCCCAATGCTAAATGTTTCTTGCTCAATTAGCCAAACACCGTTGTATGGGTAATGTCATGAAATTTCTCTCCCCTACCTAAAGAGTTTTCTACATTATATCCTATCATGGATATCATGCTCTGCTTGTCTTTGGGAAGGATATACCCGTGAATAATGTGTTTAAACACATTTTCCATTCCTTTGGTTGGTTTAACGTTTCTTGTGATCTATATAATCTAAGCAGTATTATTCTCCTGCTTATGTAAGCACCTCGTTGTACAACTCTGTCAGTAAGACCCTGTGACTATTGTTGATGACATTTCGGTAGGCACCGATGGACGAGAACTTTGCCTATTGGTCCGCCTCGTTCAGCGAGCAGGAAAATGGTTCTCTTTGTCCCTCGCCCCGTGTACCGATGTTGTTGCCGACTTAACTGATAAGCTACCCTCTGACATGCCTTACTATCGTGACCATGCAAGATGTCGGCCCCCTTCCTACTTTTAACCTACCTGGTGGGCCCATAACCCATAGTTCCACAGGACCGAAACCTGACTCTCCTGCACACCCCCTGTTCCCAAGGTTGTTCCTCGCACGTGACCTCGTATGTAATTCACGAGCCACCTTCCTAGTGACCTATTCTGGTATCAGATGCAATACTTAAACTTGATGCTTTGAACCCCTTTCACACTCTTTTTCAGGCATCGAACGATTGTCTATCCGCTTGGAACTACTTATTTTACCTTCTTACCGTACTCTCGATTTGTTCAACTCGAGAGATACTCATCTGTTCATTCACGAGAAAACCCTAGACGATTACCCCTTAAGCATTCTGTCGTAGCCGAGCTACCCCTTACCTATTCGTAAGCACGAAGGAACCCCCGAAGAAAGGATGACGACTTCACCATGATGATCTGAAGCAAAGAAATGAAGACATCAATATAATGGATCGACCTCTTCGAGAAGATCAACCAAGACTGAGAAGATCCGTTAGCATTTCGTAACCAGATCCCTCCCCCCCCCCTTACTCCCCCTCCTAAATCTCGGGACGAGATTTCTTGTAGTGGAGGAGAATTGTGACGCCCGGGTAATTAAGCTACAGTAATCCCACGCTAATGGTGCCACGTTACCTCCGTTACTGTTGCTAATCTCACGTTGATCCAAAATCGATTCAAATTCAAAATTCAAAATCAGGCAAACAACAAAGGTTTTCAAATGTTAAAACTAAAATGTTCGGGAGGTGTAAAATAAATCATAAGCAATTATGGTGAAGGACCCATATCTAAATAAAATATTTAAATGCACAATAGTAGATAAAACAACGGCAAAATAATTATTTAAATGCTTTTAAGTACTAAACAAATATTAAACTAGTTCATTTGGTCACCAAGCTTGTTGAGGTAGTGGCATATGCTATTATGCTAATTTAGGAGTAGGGGTTATATTTTGTAAAACTATTTGCTAACTAAAAGGAAACACAAAAGTAAATTAAAAACAAAAACAAAAACAAAAGAAAAGGAGAAGACCCTTCCCTCCCCGATGGGCCTTGGCCCAGCTGGCCACTCCCCATCAGGCCAGTCCACCTGGCCCAGGCTGCCCTGCCTTATCCCCCACCCCGATCGAACCCTAGGGCAACCACCCCCACTTCCCCCCCCCCCATCGATCCAGATCTGGATCGGGATCATCCCCGTCGCCCCGCACGAACCTCCCACTCCTCCCGCACGACCCCCACTCCTTCTGACCGAGACCCCCAACCGCTCTCGTTCCCTGGCGTCGCCAAGCACCCCTCGCCGCGCCGTAGCCCCAACTCGCCGGCGTGCCCGCACCGAGGAACCGTCGCCACTGCCTCGCCGGACGCCATCGCCGGACTGCCTCCCCGCCGTCCTCTACGTCGTCTCCTCCTTCCCTGCGCCGGTCGTCCCCGTCCTCCTCCCCAAAGGCCCCATCGAGCCTCGCCGCCCCCCTTCTCACGACGAACGTGAGCACCGCCCGTCTTCCCCCATCCCTCCCTCTGCTCGTCGCTACAGCGCCCGGGCACGGCCACGCACGGCCGTGCACCCTCATGCACGGCCCCCGCCCCGGTCCTCCCCTGCCGCACCCGACCCTGCATGCTGCGTCCGTCCGCCCGCTGCCTCCCACAGTGCTCGCTGCTGCTGCCGCCCGAGCTACGCGCTCGCCATCGCCAGCCTTGGCGCAGCACGCGCCCTCCTGCCCCCTACCTTGTTCTGCTCACTCCATGGCCGCCCCGTGCGCGTTCCCAACTGCACGCCCACGCGTCTGCCAGGCCCCGGCCAAGACCTACACCACGCCCGCATGCGGACGGCCGTGCTCGCCCGACGCCGCCGCCAGCGCGTGCGACCGTCGCGCCCGCCTTCAGTCGGCGTTCCACGCGCTCCCCCTGCTCCGCTGCGAACCTGCTGTTGACGCCGAAGGCCGCCGTTGCTCACCTCGTCGTGGCCACCGCCCCCCTGCATCGGCCCCCTGCCGGGTCCGCCCGCACTGGCGTGCGCCCGAACGAACGGGTGCTGAGCACCCGATGCGCCCATTCGCCAGTGCCCGCTAGGCTCCCCCAGAGCCTATGACATATGGGCCCCACGCCCCCCAAAAAAAAGAGAAGATAAAAAAAGAAAATATAAAAAAGAATTAACTAATAATTTAATTAATTAATTAAATTAGTTAACCTAATTAATTGTAGTTAATAAACCTAATCATTTTAGTTAGACTAACTAAACCTGATTAGTTAGTCTTAGACAATGACAACCGGGACCCACGCGTCAGTTTGACCAAGTCAACTGACTGTTGACTGCTGACATCCCGTTGATGTCATGCTGACGTCATAATGGCATTTCCTAGTTAAATTATTTCTGTTAATTCTAAAAATGAATTAAAACTTTGAAAATTAATATAAAATAATCTGTAACTCGGATGAAAATACTTTGTAGATGAAAGTTGCTTAGAACGACGAGACGAACTCGGATACGCAGCCCGTTCATCCGCCGCGCATCCCTAACCTATCGAACCTGCAACATTCCCCCTTCGGTTCATCTGTCCAAAAACGCGAAACACCGGGGATACTTTCCCGGATGTTCCCCCCCTTCACCGGTATCACCTCGTACTGCGTTAGAACACGTCTAGCTCTGCCTGTTGTCCTGTTATGCACTTGCTTGCTATGTATTTACTGTTTCTTCCCCCTCTTCTCTCCGGTAGACCCCGTGACGATGCTGATGCCCCTGTGGTCGACTACGTCACCGACGACCCCTCCTTCTTGTTTGAGCAACCAGGCAAGCCCCCCCTTGATCACCAGATATCGCCTATTCTTCTCTACTGCTTGTATTAGAGTAGTGTAGCATGTTACTGCTTTTAGTTAATCCTATACTGCTGCATAGCCTGTCCTTGCTACTACTGTTGTTACATTTACCTGCTATCCTACTGCTTAGTATAGGATGCTAGTGTTCCATCAGTGGCCCAACACTCTTGTCCGTCTGCCATGCTATACTACTGGGCCGTGATCACTTCGGGAAGTGATCGCGGGCATATACTATATACTTTACACTGTTACATTACCTGTGATACTGTTCGGAGATGGGGGCTGAAGGGGCAGGTGGTTCCACCCAGGTAGTGGTGGGCCTGGGTTCCCGACGGCCCCCGACTATTACTTTGTGGCGGAGCGACAGGGCAGGTTCAGACCACCTAGGAGAGAGGTGGGCCTGGCCCTGTCGACGTTCGCGGATACTTAACACGCTTAACGAGATCTGGGTATTTGATCTGAGTCTGGCTACTGGCCTATACGCACTAACCAACTACGCGGGAAAGATATGGGCACTCGGCGTCGTGGTATCAGCCGAAGCCTTCGTGACGTCAGCGACTGAGTGGCGCGCGCCGCATTGGATCGTAAGCTCTCTCTTGTATTAAGGGGGCTAGATCTGCTTCCGGCCGCGTTCGCAACGTGCAGGTGTGCTCAGGGCGATGGGCCCAGACCCCTGTGCACTTAGGTTTAGACCGGCGTGCTGACCTCTCTGTTGTGCCTAGGTGGGGCTGCGACGTGTTGAGCTTCCGAGGCCAGGCATGACCCAGGAAAGTGTGTCCGGCCAAATGGGATCAAGCGTGTTGGGTTATGTGGTGCACCCCTGCAGGGAAGTTAATCTATTCGAATAGCCGTGTCCCTCGGTAAAAGGACGACCCGGAGTTGTACCTTGACCTTATGACAACTAGAACCGGATACTTAATAAAACACACCCTTCCAAGTGCCAGATATAACCCGGTGATCGCTCTCTAACAGGGCAACGAGGAGGGGATCGCCGGGTAGGATTATGCTATGCGATGCTACTTGGAGGACTTCAGTCTACTCTCTTCTACCTGCTGCAAGACGGAGGCGACCAGAAGCGTAGTCTTCGATAAGACTAGCTATCCCCCTCTTATTCTGGCATTCTGCAGTTCAGTCCACTAATATGGCTCTTTACACATATGTCCATGCATATGTAGTGTAGCTCCTTGCTTGCGAGTACTTTGGATGAGTACTCACGGTTGCTTTTCTCCCCCTTTTCCTTCTACCCGGTTGCCGCAACCAGATGCTTGAGCCCAGGATCCAGACGCCACCTTCGACGATGACTCCTACTACACCGGAGGTGCCTACTACTACGTGCAGCCCGCTGGCGACGACCAGGAGTAGTTAGGAGGATCCCAGGCAGGAGGCCTGCGCCTCTTTCGATCTGTATGTCAGTTTGTGATAGCCATCTTATGGCAATTTGTTTAACTTATGTCTGTACTCAGATATTGTTGCTTCCGCTGACTCGTCTATGATCGAGCACTTGTATTCGAGCCCTCGAGGTCCATGGCTTGTATTATGATGCTTGTATGACTTATTTTATTTGTAGAGTTGTGTTGTGATATCTTCCCGTGAGTCTCTGATCTTGGTCGTACACATTTGCGTGCATGATTAGTGTGCGATTGAATCGGGGGCGTCACAGGTCCCTTGTCGGTATGGTGCTTGGCAAGGTTTGGTGGTTCGTGTTGCATTCGTTGGCCCAGCTTTGACAACTAGTGCTAGTAGGTGGCTGCCACCGGCCTCTGCAAGGTGCAGTTGGCTGCTTGGCTTCTTTGACTGTGAGCTAGCTCGGTGGTGGTGCTTGGTGGACTTGCCGACGACGGTGCGGGTTGTGTGTTTGGGAGCTTGGGTGAAGACAATGTCTCTTCCTTGGGCCTGTGGCCGGTGATGGCGACGACAACAAATGTCGTAGACCTTATTGGAGGCATCGTTACATTGTTGCCACACTCCTCCTGCATGGATCCAGCTCTGCGGAGAACCTAGATCATTTGCGATCAGACGATGGCGGCGCCTTGGCATCATTTCCCCTCTCGAGCGCTTAGTCCTTGGAGCTTGCCATCAGCAAGAGGGACCAGTAGATGGATTTGGTGTTGGTGTCGACACTTCTATGGCAACGATGATGTGGGATCGATGGTTTTGGTTGAGGTAGTCATCTCTGGTGTGTCTGCAGGATTGCCTCAGCTGGTTTGTTATTGTGAAAGTCGAAACTGCGGTGGCGGGGTCCCAGTGGGGTATGATGACGCGCAACAAGTGGTTCGTTCGTTGATCTTCTAGGGCGTCAACGGTGCCTAATTCTCCGTCGTAGTACTCCGTCAGAGTCGTAACAACGTTTTCTGGTCGCAAGTGGTTGAGTGGCGTGGAACGTCGTACAACTCCACATGGTCTCTACAGTGTGGGTTGAGTCGACGATCACTTACGGCGAAATCAAAGTCGTTTGCTCAAGATTTAGGTATGATGATGACACATGTGTGCTGTCTCGGCGAAGGCCTCTTTGAAGCGGCATGCGAAGTATCTTGTATATGTTGCTCGGCGACTGCGGTAGTTTTGGTCTAGTTTTTTATAATTATTTGGGCAATCTAGCTTTTGCTCGGCCATTTTGAAGAAAGAAAATGTGACGCAACACCTTAGCAAGCGCTTGCTCCTTTTTTTTTCTCTGACTTTTCGCTTTCTAAATCAGTTTTATTTGTTTTTGTTTTACTGAAAAACGCAAAATTCATTTATTTTTATTTATGAAAACGGTAAATATGAAAAGCCCAAAAGGGACTAAAGTTGGGATTTAGAGTTGTGTGTGGCCCATTTGGCTCCTCACTGCGTCGTCATTTTCTTCCTTGGAGGAACAGGGGAGGGGAAGAGGGGAGAGAGATGGGGAAGGAGGCGCTGGACTACGTGCTGGTGCCTCTGGGGCTGGTGCTGATGCTGGGATACCACGGGTGGCTTCTCCTCCGTATCCAGCGTCGCCCGGCGACCACCGTCATCGGCGTCAACGCCATCAACCGCCGCATCTGGGTCCGCCACATCATGGAGGTCCGTCCGCCGTTAACCATGCACCCACCCATTTCCTGCGATCGATCCATCATCGCGTTCATCCTCTACTCGCAGAGCCATTGTTTCTCCGGAGTTTTCCTTCACCGATTCACCTTCGAAATTTCGGTTTTTATTCAACTGATCAAGATCGATGGGTGCATGCAGGAGCCGTCCGGGAAGCACGCGGTGCTGGCGGTGCAGACGATCCGGAACAACATCATGGCGTCGACGCTGCTGGCGTCCACGGCCATCACACTCAGCTCGCTCATCGCCGTGCTCATGTCCGGCGGCGGCGGGGGAGAGCCAGGAGCTGGCGGCGGGGGCCTCCTCCCGGACGCGCCGCTGGTGGTGGGCGCCACGGGGGAGGCGGCTCTGTCGGCCAAGTTCTTCGCCATCCTCGTCTGCTTCCTGGTGGCCTTCCTCCTCAACGTGCAGTCGATCCGGTACTACAGCCACACCAGCACCCTGGTGAACGTCCCGATCCGAGCACACCGCCTCCACCGCCCGGGCCTTGCCGTGGACTACGTCACCGGCACGCTCAATCGCGGCAGCTACTTCTGGTCGCTCGGCGTGCGGGCATTCTACTTCTCCTGCCCGGTCTTCCTCTGGCTCTTCGGGCCCATCCCCATGTTCGCCGCCTGCGTCGTCATGGTCTGCGTGCTCTATTTCCTCGACGTGTGCAAGGACTGGGAGGAAGAACAGGGCGTGAGTGGTGGTGATGAGATGTCGGAACGAGGGAAGGATGTAGGAGACACGCAAGTTTAGGTAGGTGGCTAGCTGGAAATGCAAACTGAAGAAATTAATGGGCAGTCAGGTAAACTGATTATAGATGGCTAGTGTCCTCTATAAATTACTCCCTCCGTCCATAATGTAATCGTTTAGCATTATAGGATAGAGAGAGTATCAGATAACTAATGATGATTCGGTGAATTCCGAATTGTCACTCAAGAAATTAAAAAATTTGGCGTCAGATTATTAAGCATGGCAAAACTGATGTTCAGGATTATGTTATCGCGAGAAGGATTTTGTTCAGCAACCATACAAAGATTTGCCATGCTTGCCGAACAAAACTTTCGTGCTCGCAACAACACAATTTGCCATCATCCCGGACGTCAGATTTGTCATATTTTAAAAATCTGACTTTGGCGTAAATGCACATCATCCGCTTCTTCTTCCTCCTCCATCCACGCTCGTCGACACAATGACGACGACCGGCAGCGCGCTGTGGAAGCGGCTCTCGTCGGCGCAGAAGCACGAGATGGCAGGCCCGGTGTGCGCGACACATGTTCAACGAGCTTGAAGGACGACGACCGCACGGTGGAGGAGGCGCCCGACGGCAAGGTGAAAGTGCAACTATCCATGGGTGATTTTGGTAATGATTAACAACATATAGCTCATTCAGCTAATACTATTTTAAGATAAATATTTCAGGAAAGCTCAATGATTAGCATGACATGGATTAGAAAGTGGACCCCTCAAAATGTTAAAGACAAAAGATTGGCTCAAGCTCAAAGCATAAGACTCTACATTTTATTTTTAGTGATCCAAGATCACATTGAGTCCATAGGAAAAGCCAATGCTATCAAAAGGGGGCGAGGTGTTGCTTAATGAGTTATTTGCTCAAAATGCTTAGTGATATGCTCCAAAAAACCTCAACTAATTTCTCATATCCACATATATCTCAAACCAAAAGTCAAACTCGGCCCCACCGAAACTTTCTATCCGGCGCCACCGAGTTCTCTTGACATAGCCACTGCCACAAACTCTAGTCACTTCGGTCTCACCGATAGGGATCTCGGTCTCACCGACATGGGATTGCAAACTCTTTGTTTCCCTTCGTAACGTTTCGGTCTAACCGAGATGAGCGATCGGCCCACCGAGTCTGCAATACAAACTTTCTGTTTCCTTTTCGTAACGCTTTGGTCCCACCGAGACGAGCGAATCGGTCTCACCGAGTTTGCCTGACCAACTCTCTGTTTGCTTATTACCAAAATCGGTTGAGGGAGTCCCGGACTAAGGAGTCCTCGGGCGTCCGGCATGTTAGCCATGGGCCGGATTGATGGGTTGTGAAGATACGAAGACCGAAGACTACACCCGTGTCTGGATGGGACTCTCCTTCGCGTGGAAGGCAAGCTTGGTGATCGAATATGTGGATTCCTTTCTTTGTAACCGACCTTGTGTAACCCTAGATCCTCCCGGTGTCTATATAAACCGGAGGACTTAGTCCGGAGGGGGATATACTCATTACCATAGTCATACAGGCTAAGCTTTTAGGCTTTAGCCATCTTGATCTCATGGTAGATCAACTCTTGTAATACTCATATTCATCAAGATCAATCAAGCAGGAAGTAGGGTATTACCTCCATAGAGAGGGCCCAAACCTGGGTAAACATCGTGTCCCCCGTCTCCTGTTACCATCGACCTTAGATGCACAGTTCGGGACCCCCTACCCGAGATCCGCCGGTTTTGACACCGACATTGGTGCTTTCATTGAGAGTTCCACTGTGCCGTCCCCAAAAGGTTTCGATGGCCCCTTCAATCGTCTACAATAACACTGTCCAAGGGGAAACCTTTCTCCCCGGACAGATCTTCGTATTTGGCGGCTTCGCACTGCGGGCCGACTCGTTTGGCCATCTGGAACAGATCGATAGCTACGCCACTGGCCATCAGGTCAGATTTGGAAGCTTGAACTACGTTGCGGACATCCATGGAGACTTGATCTTCGCCGGATTCGAAACCGCAGCGGCTGCTCCCTGTCACACCGATGCACACGATCTAAATCTGTCGTCGGATCACACTCAGGAGATCGCTCCCGTGACTGCTCTGGCCTTAGATCCGGAGCAGATCGTGCCGTCTGAGGATGGGAAGCTCAACACCACCATGGAGGCCACAGATTCCACGGCGTTGGAGCCGAACATAGACCTAAAGTCACGCGACGCCTTTGTCACTGGAACTCCGGACTCGTTTCTAGTCATAAATTCTGAGCCACGTGCATCCGCGGACGCCGAACTTGACCGCTTATCGATCTTTGAGTTCAGCACCGCAGACATCTTCCAACATTCGCCCTTCGGCGATGTGCTAAACTCATTAAAGAATCTGTCCTTGGCGGGGGACTCACAGCCGAACTATGTACGGCTCGAACTAGAGGCTGATGATGGGGTATTTTGCTTCCCACCCGCCACCCACTTCATAGCCACTGTCGAGGACTTAACCGACATGCTTTACTACGGCTTCGAAGACATCGTCAGTACGAATGGCGATGCCGACAAGGAGCAAGGCCAAAACCCGCCATTCACTGGATGACGAACAACCACTTCTTCCTACGACGTATACATGGTGGATACGCCTGAGCAAACTAACAACGATGACAAAGAAAATCCAGTTGAGAATAAACCTCCTGAGACACACCCTAAGCGTCGACTTCCTCGGCGCCGCTCTAAGTCACGTCGTTCCAAAGACAGCAATACTGGCACCGGAAAAAAAATACTCCGGACGATGCCGAAAACAATGAAGACCCCGTCAAGGTAACCTCCGAACAGGAGGAACGGGAAAATGGGCAAGTTAGCCCTGATGAACAGGCCATACACGAAGACTCGGAGGACAGTAATTATCTTCTGCTCTCCGTGGAAGAGGAGGGCCTCGGCAACGAGGATTTCGTCATGCCTGAGGAACCTCTCGAGCAGGAGCGCTTTAAACGCCGGCTAATAGCCACTGGCCCTGCTCGAGAGGTACGTCGGAGGTACGTCGCAGTGTGGCCCAACATAGAGGCACCGCACACCCTCTTTGCTTCACAGACGAAGTAATGGAGCATGAATTCCTAGACGGGTTCAAACCCATGAATATCGAATCATACGACGGAACAACGGATCCCACGGTATGGATCGAGGACTTCCTCCTCCATATCCACATGGCCCGCGGAGATGACCTTCATGCCATCAAATACCTACCACTAAAACTCAAAGGACTAGCTCGGTACTGGTTAAACAGTCTGCCGAAAAATTCTATTGGCAGCTGGGAAGATCTGGAAGACGTCTTTCGCGACAACTTCCAAGGAACATATGTCCGGCCACCGGATGCCGATGACTTAATTCACATTGTCCAGCAGCTCGGAGAATCAGCCAGGAAGCTCTGGACTAGGTTCTTAGTTAAAAAGAACCAAATCGTCGACTGTGCGGACGCGGAAGCCCTTGCGGCCTTCAAACACAGCGTCCGGGATGAATGGCTTGCACGCCACCTCGGTCAAGAAGGACCTAAATCTATGACAGCCCTTACCGCTCTAATGACCCGCTTTTGCACAGGAGAAGATAGCTGGCTCGCTCGTAGAAGCAACAGCGCCAGCGACTCGGGCACTTCCGAAATCCGAGACGGCAATGGCAAGCCACTACGAAGCAAACACAACAGTCGCAATGACAATGAAAGATCACGCAACACAGCGATCAACACCGGATTCAGCAATCCCAAACCCGGTCAACAGAAAAAGCCATTCAAGGCGAGCAGAGATGAACCATCCAACCTAGACAGGATATTGGGCCGACCCTGCCAGATTCACGGCCACCCCGATAAACCAGCTAATCATACCAACAGAAGTTGTTGGGTCTTCAAGCAGGCAGGCAAGCTCAATGCTGAACAAAAGGGGAGGACGCCGCCAGGCGATAGGGACAACGAAGAAATTCACTAGCCAAATACCGGGGGTCAGAAGCAATTTCCCCCCGAGGATCGACCAATCCCGGAGCGGAAATAGCAGTTCGGCTTCCGCCGCCACCTCATATACCCGTGAAATTTGTATCGCGCATACATCACTACACACTTAAGATACCATGGGCATCGGCGGAAGTACAATATGGACAAGCCCGCAAGCATTCCCGTAACATTTTTTATCTACAATACTCTTTCTTCCTTCATTATCTCTTAAAAACAGGTGGCGCAAAGGACAAACATCTAAATGACTCTATCGGAGTTCGGATCCGTACACTCACCTAAGGGGCTACTTCTGTCAAGGATTCCCCTCGTCGAGGACAGGCGGCGCAGACGTGCAACAGGAGGTCCAAAATAACTTTTTGTAGACCGCACTCTTTATTTCGAGCCTGTAATATGCCTTTTTCCTCCGCCTTTGACCCCGGGCATGTCAAGTAGCTGGGGTTGTGGTCTTTCTACCTATAAAGTAACCATTGGCATATCACTCAGGTCCCAATAAACATAATGTGCATTAATCGTTCGTTTCTTTTTCATAAATGAATTTGGCCCCTATAGCTGTTTCACAGACATACCTCGGCATAACCTGCTAGGGGATCGGTATGGGAACAAATGAGTTGCCAACAAAGTCCGAACAGCTTTATAGTGTACTTCGGCATCGCGAGTTTGGCCTTATATGCATCAGCTCCAAATCATGTCTTGGGTCAATGGTTGGGTTGCCCGGCTCCTGTGCTTGCTACCTTACGTTCCACTCTATCGGCTAGGGTAGTAAAGGGATAACTACTGCGGTTGTGCTTCCGGTTCATCTGGTCAAGCACCTCAGTAGAGAAAGCCGAAAACTGACTGTCATGATGCTGCGAGAGCTGGTCAACCACTCGATGACTTATCGGAATCTATCGTGATTCCCTCCGTATCACACAAAGGACCTTTTTTCTTCAGGTCATATATGTAATGCACCATATTGGAATAAGCCGTACACATACCAGGGGCTATATCGTAGTCCCCCCTATAAAACTCCTATGGCTAAGTGAAAGTGTTAATGCCCTATAGTCTGATTGCCTGGTTCGCTGCATTATCACCTCCTTCATGGACCAAGACGTTGGGTCAAGAGTGATGAAATGATTTTTCGAACACCCCCGTACTTCCTATGAGGGAGCTGAAGCCGACGACTGGAAAACTTTCAGATTATATAAAACGGACGCACAGGAGGAACACAAGCTTTCGAGCAAAACATAAAAATAAATTAACTATAAAATTGTCTTTTACAATTCCTATACACCTCACTCAAATATTATGTCTTTCGAGCATTGACCCTCTATCAAGCGGGCGGCCTCTAAGACGTCTTCAAAATAATGCTCCGGTGCGTGATGGTCCTTGCCCTTGGGTGGACTCTTCGCCGCAACATCGATGGCCTTCATCTTCCCCCAGAATGTCTTGACACGGGCAAAGGCCATCCGTGCACCCTCAATGCACGCTGACCGCTTCACAGCGTCGATATGTGGCACCGCATCAACAAGCCGCTGCACCAAGCCGAAGTAGCTATTCGGAACAGGCTCAGTCGGCCACAACCGGATTATGACGCTCTTCATGGCAGCGCCGGATATCCTATGAAGCTCGGCCCATTGGGACATATCTGTTCATTTAGCAACAGAAGGCGCTTTGATGCGCCAAATTGCGACCAGAAAAGCTTCTCCGTTGCATACCCCTCTCGCGCTTGGTAAAACTGCACCGCATCGGAAGAGCTCTTCGGCAAGTCTAAAAACTCGTCTGGAGAACTCCACACTTGGTTAAGCTGAGTACAGTTCGGATCGTCGAACTTAGCCTGTAGCAAAAAGGGCTTACCGGCCGCAATCTCCCCAGCTTGCCGAATCTCCTCACGGGATGCTCTGGATTCAGACCATGCTTCTCTCGCCTCTCGTAAGGCCTTGTCAAGTTCATCCGTTTTGGCTTCATTCTCCTTCTCAAGAAATTCACAGCGGCCAGTAGCATTTTTTAGTTCGAGCGCCATCGTGGATATCTTCTCCTCGTCTTGGCGCCGAGCAGCTTGTTCGGCCTTTAACTCAGCCGATGCCTTTTCGGCAGCTGCATTACTAAACCGGGCCAGCTCCTTGGCCCGGGCCAGCTCCGCCCGAAGAATCTCAACGGCGGCGGCACCATCTGCATCCATGCATATCCCAGCATACAATTCTTAGCGCCATGCTTATATTACAAAAATGTATGTGAAAGGACTACTACGAATACATACCTTGCGACTCGTCAAGACGCATATTGATTAATGCAATGTCTTCCCCTGCCACATCAAGCTTCCGCTGCAGCTCGGCAATATCCGTAGTTCGGGAAGTAGCCAGGGGGAGGCAGCCTGTGTTCAAATTAATCAGATTAGTCCTTGAGTATTTCTTCTTGATCCTCCGTTCGCCTCCCATGGGAAGCCAACCCGAGTCTCAGGGGCTACTACCTATACACAGGTGCATCTTTGCAAATAAAATATAGTTGAAAACATTGCATCACAAACCTAGAAGCCTCTTAGCAGGCTCATGAAGGCTTCATTCAATCCGCTCTTCGTGGACAGAATTGTCTCAACCACTGTACCCATCAAGGTACGTTGTTCCCCCGAGACAGATGCTTTTCGTAACATATCCGGCGCCGCCGGGTCTCCGGAAACCGTTGTAGGAGCACGACCATCCTTTGAAGGAACCCGTTCACCCGTCTCCAGAACCATCGTTGGCTAAAAACCGGACAGTCTGTGGCCTTCATTATTGGCCCCCGAATCCCGGACGATCGGAGGTCCACCTTCGGGTACTGCCTCTTTCATCCCCTACACCGCTTGTTGATCAAGAAAAACCCTCCGAGATGACACTTCGGAGTCGTCCGCCTTATTGGGCGAGGAGGTCAGGGGAGGTGTCTCGCTTTCCATCATCTTTGGGAGGAGATCTCCCGAAGAAGAGGATTGCCCACAAAAACTCTGCGCCGAACTGTAAAAATACACAGGCACGTTACATGTCTCTTCGGTAACAGGAAAGGAGCGGGATGCTATCAAAGCACCCCGGATTCACTTACGATTTGGTGGAGGGCTTGTCCTGATGAAGGAGCTATTCAACGGCGTCGCCTTCCAATCCCGAGCCGCTCGACGGTGGCATCTTGCCCCTCTTAGGTGACCGCCCCTCCCAACCTTCGGAGGCGGCCCTTTTCTTCCTGAATGGAGAAGGGATACTTACTTCTCTTTCGCCTTTGTCTTCGGGCGAGGAAATGTTGATTTCTCCGGACTCAGTATCTAATTGGCCTCCAGAAGAAGGTCACCCCGGGTCTTCTCACTCTCCAGCTTGTCCTCCCCTACCGGCGCCTGGTATGGTGCTGGTGCCAACATCCTTGTTAACATGGGGTCTGCTGAGTCTTTGGGAAGAGGGGACGGATACCTAATCTGTTCCGCTTTCTTTATCCAGCCCTAGAAAAAGATGGTTCGCTCAGTGTCTTACCACAAGATATCTGATTATGAAGTGTTCGGCGGACGAGTACTTACCGTGGTATCCGGATGGTTACAGTCTAGGCCGGTATCTTCGGTGGTGTCCGGCCATTGTTTTCGTTTCCCAGAAAATAATTTCCACATTACTTCGTGCGTAGTGCCGAAGAAGTGCTGAAGAGTCTGTGGCCCTTCTGTGTTAA
Organism: Aegilops umbellulata; assembly: GCA_032464435.1. Taxonomy (NCBI): domain Eukaryota; kingdom Viridiplantae; phylum Streptophyta; class Magnoliopsida; order Poales; family Poaceae; genus Aegilops; species Aegilops umbellulata. The sequence continues at coordinate 239,822,442 of CP136060.1, forward strand.
ACTCCCACATGCGGAGAGGTCGTCACTAGCACGGTAGGGTCCGGCGGACTAGCATTACCTGAATAATGTTGACAAGATTGATATCCTTCTAAATGAGGCTTCGGATGCGACTTTGCAGAGTCCGCACCTCGTCAACTGATCCCCAGTCCAACCCCTTATTAATCCATGATGCAAGCTGAATTGGGGAGTTGGATCGAAACGCAGGCGCAGCTGCCCACTTGGAACCACAGGGCTCGGTGATATAGAACCACTCCTGCTGCCATAAGTCGGAAGATTCTTTGAAAGATCCTTCTAGCCAAATAGCGCTGGTAAGCTTGCTCACTGAGGCGCCACCGCACTCCGCCTGCCCCCCCCCCCCCTCTATCATTTGCGATTTCACATTGAAGGTCTTGAGCCACAAGCCGAAGTGTGGAGGAGTTCACAACACGTGATGATAAACGCCGAGATGAGAAGAACAGAGTTCGGGGCGAGATCGTGAAAATCTAGTCCATAATAGAACATGAGCCCCGGACGAAGGGATTAAGGGCGAACCCTAATCCTTGGAGGAAGTGGGAAACGAACACGACCCTCTCGCCAGATCTAGGGGTAGGGATAACCTGCCCCTCCACGGGAAGCTGATGGAGGATTTCTGCGGTCAGATATCTTGCCGCCCGAAGCTTCGTGATATCCTCCTCTATGACAGAAGAAGCCACCCACCGGCCTTGACAGCTGGATCCGGACATGACTGAGGCTTGCGGAGGGTGAATCCTGGGTGTTGGAACTCGAGGTAGTAAGATTCGAGCAAAGAAGCAAGCATGGAGAGGAAAGGCGGGTCTGTGCCCCTTTATAAAGACCGAGAATATCGAACACCTCCTCCCAGGCCTTAAAATTTGCCTATTCCCAAGGAGTTGTACCATACAGACGGTTGGGTTACCCACGTCTGTATCAATAAAGGAATCCCTTAATAAGGGGACACGATCTCTGCTTGGATAAGACGTGCCAATGACAACCGCGTCTTGGAACATGGGGCCGCAGCCGAAACAACGATTCAGAATAATGACCATATTGACATGATGTCATGTTGTAAAAAGTTTCCAGAGGATTGGACTTATAAATTATTATGCCCTCTGCGGAAGTATATGCTGCTCATGCTGCCGAGCCGAACTCGATCGTCCGAATACCATTGTGAAGTATCAGGAAAGAAGGGAACCCGCCTTGCAATGCTGAAGACAGACCTACGCGCCGGATACCTCGTCATTGAAGCCAGGTTCAGGGGCTACTGAGGGAGTCCCGGACTATGGGGTCCTCGGGCGTCCGGCCTGTTATCCATGGGCCGGACTGATGGTCTGTGAAGATACGAAGACCGAAGACTGCACCCGTGTCCGGATGGGACTCTCCTTGGCGTGGAAGGCAAGCTTGGCGACCGAATATGTAGATTCCTTTCTTTGTAACCGACCTTGTGTAACCCTAGATCCTCCCGGTGTCTATATAAACCGGAGGACTTAGTCTGGAGGGGGATATACTCATTACCATAGTCATACAGGCTAAGCTTTTAGGGTTTAGCCATCTTGATCTCGTGGTAGATCAACTCTTGTAATAATCATATTCATCAAGATCAATCAAGCAGGAAGTAGGGTATTACCTCCATATAGAGGGCCCGAACCTGGGTAAACATCGTGTCCCCCGTCTCCTGTTACCATCGACCTTAGACGCACAGTTCGGGACCCCCTACCTGAGATCCGCCGGTTTTGACACCGACATTGGTCCCACGGAGTTTGAGTAATCGGTCCAACCAAGATTACGTTATGCCCTAACCCTAATGAAATCGGTCCCACCGAGTTGACATGTCGGTCCCACCGAAATGCCTAACAGTCACATATGTACTGAATCGGTCCGACCGAGTTTTCTGATTCGGTCCCACCGAGTTTGGTATAATGTGTGTAACGGTTAGATTTTGTGTGGAGGCTATATATACCCCTCCACCCACTCTTCATTCATGGAGAGAGCCATCAGAACATGCCTACACGTCCAACATACATTTTCTGAGAGAGAACCACCTACACTTGTGTTGAGGTCAAGATATTCCATTCCAACCACATAAATCTTGATCTCTAGCCTTCCCCAAGTTGCTTTCCACTCAAATCATCTTTGTACCAAATCCAATCCTATGAGAGAGAGCTGAGTGTTGGGGAGACTATCATTTGAAGCACAAGAGCAAGGAGTTCATCATCAACACACCATCTATTACCTTTTGGAGAGTGGTGTCTCCTAGATTGGCTAGGTGTCACTTGGGAGCCTCTGTCAAGATTGTGGAGTTGAACCAAGGAGTTTGTACGGGCAAGGAGATCGCCTACTTCGTGAAGATCTACCCTAGTGAGGCAAGTCCTTCGTGGGCGATGGCCATGGTGGGATAGACAAGGTTGCTTCTTCGTGGACCCTTCATGGGTGGAGCCCTCCATGGACTCGCGCAACCGTTACCCTTCGTGGGTTGAAGTCTCCATCAACGTGGATGTACGATAGCACCACCTACCGGAACCACGGATAAAAAGTCTCCGTGTCTACATTGCGTTTGCTCCCTCCAAACTCCTCCCTTTACCTTCATATGCAATTGTTTTACATTCCGCTGCTATAGTCTTAGAATTGCATGTGTAGGTTGATTACTTGATTTGTGCTAAGTTGCTAAAATCTGCCAAGACTTAAAATTGGGAAAAGGCTAGATTTTTATTTGGTCAACTACTCTAATTGTAAGTGCATCTAGTGCCCCTTAGTGATTTTGGTGTATTGAAGACTTATAGGTTAAGGGACTAATGTGTTTATGAGTGTACACAGGTCTATAAGTCTATGAGGAGTTTGATATTTACAGAGAAAGTCGACCCCTAAAAATGAAGTTCTTCGACTGAAGACTTTGGATTTCTGAAGACTTTGAAAGTGAAAAAATTGGTGTGACCTTGAAGACTTGGTATTCATTTGAGGAACATGAAGCTTGAAGATTTTTGTTTTAGTAGTTTCATTTTCTCTTTCTTGAGTCATCGGAAACATCATACTGTTAAAGGGGGTCGAGGAAATACTAAGGAAAAATTTCCATGTGATGCTCAACTCAAAATCCTACACCTACCAATCCCTTCGAGTGAAGCCATTGGAAATCTCATACAGTGCAGTCAATTTCTTCAGTGACAGAGACGAAGTTCTTCTAGTTCCTGAGGAATTTGTTCTGACCGAGGAGTTAGGAATTCGCCAATGCGGATTGCCTACAGAGTGAGGAACATGATAGCCCTGAGGAATTTGAGCCTCAAATTTCCGACCGTTGCTGTGCTACGCGCCAGCTGTCCCAAAATATCTTATCCACCTAACGGTCATATCATTGAAGGGCACTTATGTCTTATCATGTCAGGCTACTCCCTAGGCTATAAATAGCCGCCCCCTGCAACCACTAGCTGGTTGGCTGCTCCGAGAGAAACTGACACTTGTCATTTGAGAGCATCCCATCCTCCGAGGACTTTGAGTGAAAATCATCGAGTGAGGACAACCCAAACCCAAACACCTACAAACCCAAAGTGATTGAGCATCACTGAAGAGATTGATCCTGCGTGGATCCGACGCTTGTTACCTTTGAAGATTGTGCTTCTTCCAGACGGTTGGGCGTCATGGTCTAGAGCATCCAAGAGGAATTGTGGATCGCCAAGTGACCGAGTTTGTGAAGGTTTGGAAGTCACCTGAAGACTTGCCGCGAGTGATTGGGCGAGGTCTGTGTGACCTTAGCTCAAGGAGAATACGGTGAGGACTGTGTGTCCTCAGGTTTAAATACCTAGCCACTCCAACCAGATGTACAACTGAGACAGCAGTTGGAACTGGTCTACCAAATCATTGTATTCACCAAGCTTACTGGTTCTATTTCCTCAACTCTTTCATTTCCTCATTTCAGTTGTTGTGTGCTTGTTCATATCTGTTTGAAGACTTTGACTGAAGACCTTCTCAATTTTCTCCGTTCAATTTCTTCAGTCTGTTTGTCTTCATCCTGTGTTATCCTGTGATTACACTTTCTATACTCTGTGCTTGTCTTCATTTCATCATGATGACCATGCTTGTGTTCTGTTATGTTTACTTTTGTGTACTTATTCCGCTGCTAGTAGTTCTTTGCTAAGGAATTTCCTCACCCGCAAATTCCTCAGTGAAGAATTCATAAAAATTGCCTATTCACCCCCTCTAGTCGATATAGCGCACTTTCACTAATCACCCACCCCCCTCTAGACATCCTTTCGGTCCTACAATTGGTATCAGAGTTTTGGTCTCCATTTGCTTTGATTTCCATAGCTTTTGGTGATCATAGCCTTGGTTTCACAACCTAGGAGAGTATGGCGTCTAGCGAGGGAAATTACAACCGTAGAGGTCCTTACTTTGATGGTACTAATTTTTCTAGTTGGAAGCATAAGATGAAAATGCATATTCTTGGGCATAACCCCGCCGTTTGGGCTATTGTGTGTATTGGCTTGCAAGGTGAATTCTTTGATGAGAGAGGACCAAACCGTGAAGCTACCGCGGAAGAGTTGAAGATGCTACAATACAACGCTCAAGCTTGTGATATTCTCTTCAACGGATTGTGCCCCGAAGAATTCAACAAAATCAGTCGTCTTGAGAATGCAAAGGAAATTTAGGATACTTTGGTTGATATGCACGAAGGTACCGACTCCGTCACGGAATCCAAACAGGATGTGCTTCAAAGTCAACTTGACGATGAAGGATGGTGAAGGTGGCGCTGAAATGTACTCTAGGCTTGCTCTCATCACAAATGAGATTGCCGGCTTAGGAAGTGAAGAGATGACCGATAGATTCATCATCAAGAATATCCTAAGAGCCTTGGATGGAAAATATGATACCATGTGCACATTGATCCAAATGATGCCCAATTACAAAGATGTCAAGACAACAGAAGTCACTGGAAGAATTATTGCTCATGAGATGTCACTTAAGGATAAGGAAGAACTTCACAACAAGTCAAGTGGTGCTTACAAAGCCTCATGTGATGCTCCCACATCATCAAGTGAGAAACAAACCTTCAATGAAGAATTGAGCCTAATGGTGAAGAACTTCAATAAATTCTACAAGAGTAGAAGCAAGGAAAGAAGCTCCAAGTAAAGGTCCTACAATGACAAGAGATCTTCAAGTCGTGAACGAAATTGCTATAATTGTGGAAGACCCGAACACTGCTCCAATGAGTGTACGACTCCCTACAAAAGAAGAGAAGATTCTCCTAAGAGAAGAAGTAGAAGAGAAGAATCACCACCGAGAGAGGGAAGGACTAGAGATGATCGATATGAACAAAGACCCTCTCGGAGAAGCAAGGATTCGGAGAGTGAAAGTGCTAGTTATCGACTAGAGGGGGGTGAATAGGCGATTTTTATGGAAGTCTTCAAAACATGAAAGTTTCGAAGACAAACACAAGAAATGAACCTATTGATATGCAGCGGAAGGTAGACTACACTAGGCAAGCCATAGTCAAGTATTCAATGAAGTGAAAGCACGGAGACTAGTAGCAGCTAGGTAGTAAAGATCAGGATGGAAGATAGTATGAAGCCAAACAATGATAGTAGTCACACAGTGAAGTCAAACAGGTAGTGCAAGCAGGCAATGACTTCACGAAGACAAACAGTAAGTAAAGAGAGGGAGAGGATAGAACCAGTCACTTGGTGAGGACACATGAATTGTTGGACCAGTTCCAGTTGTTGTGACAACTGTACGTTTGGTTAGGGAGGCTGAGATTCAACTCAGAAGACCACGTCTTCACCTTATTCCCCTTGAGCTAAGGACACCCAGTCCTCGCCCAATCACTCTGGTAAGCCTTCAAGGTAGACTTCCAAACCTTCACAGACTTCGTTCGCCGGTGATCCACAATGACTCTTGGATGCTCAGAACGTGATGCCTAACCGGCTGGAGGATTCACAATCCTCAAGTGTAACAAGTCTTCAGGTCATGCGGACAGAAAGACTTCAGTGATGCCTAACACTCTTTGGCTCTAGGTGTTTGGTCTTTGTCCTCGCAAGGATTTCTCTCTCTCTCTCTCAAAAGCTTCGGAGGTGGGTTGCTCTCAAACGACAAAAGCCATGCACTAACTCTAAGCAGCCACCAATTTATGGTGTAGGGGGTGGGCTATTTATAGCCACTAGGCAACCCGACCTGATTTGTCCGAAATGACCCTAGGTCACTAAGGAACTGACACGTGTTCCAACGGTCAGATTTCAAACACACACGGCAACTTTACTTGGGCTACAAGTAAAGCTGACTCATCCAGCTCTGGATAAGATTTGCTCTCATTGTCTTCGCTCGAAGACATAGGATTTTTGGTTGAGCATCACTTCAGTCACTCTGACTTTGTTCACTTGGACCCCACTTAACAGTACGGTGGTTCCTATGACTCAACAAAGAAGAAAAGGAAACAACGAAACAACTAAGCCTTCGCGCTCCATAGTCTTCACGCAATGTCTTCTCTTGTCATAGTCTTCAATATGAATATCTTCACATACCACCATTGTCTTCAATGTCTTCATACATTTTTAGGGGTCATCTCCGGTAGGTAAACCGAATCAATGAGGGACTACTACCTGTGTTATCCTGCAATTCTCATAAACACATTAGTCCCTCAACCAGGTTTGTCGTCAATACTCCAAAACCAACTAGGGGTGGCACTAGGTGCACTTACAGTCTCCCCCTTTTTGGTGATTGATGACAAACTGGTTGAAGTTTTCAATGGGGATAAAAGTATGTGAAATTGTAAATGATAAAGGTATTTTCTTCATAAGTAGCAAAAGGCTCCCCCTAAAGATGTGCATATAAGTAATTTGCTTTTGGAATGCAAATGCACATGGCAAGTTGTACTTGTGGAGATCCTCTTCAACTTATGAAGACAATTCATCATGCATGATTTGATATAACAAAGATAAGGACATGCATAATGAAAAATGAACGTCTGCAAAATGACTAAGTGCGGAATTTATCATCGCACACGCGGAATTTATCATCGCATCACAGAATAGCAGAAAACATAGCAGACGACCATCACGTTTAAGTGTTACAACTCAAAGAACCAAATGTATCAAAAGCGAGAGTTGTAAACACTAGGCAAAATATAAAGCAACTGCCCATATGGACCCGCTTGAAGACTATCAACTCATATGCTTCTCAGTAAGGACCAAAAAGGTTTGAAGACATAGAGCCTCTACTCGTTCCCAGAAGGAGTAGGAGAAGATGCAGGGTCGGCATCAGGGTTTGGCGGTGCAGTCGAACTTGGTGCAGTGTCGATACATGCTGAAGATGGAGGTGGTGAAGTAGCATCATCTTGATCATCTATCACTCTGGCATTCACCGTTGCAGCGGAGGAGGAATAATCAGAGTCTTCAAGAGAGGGAGTTCGACGCAGGACAGCATTCCTTGGGGGAGTGGTGTCAAACTTGAATCTTTCAGTGAAGCCATGTTCTTGAAGATCTACTTCAGCACTCAGCAATGTCAAACTCTTCCATGACCTCCGACAGGTTTCATGTGTAACAAAGGCATTCTTGGTGGCAAGGTTGCGAATGCGATTGACATCCACCAAGAGGCTTTGCATCTGACGCTTCAGCCAGAAGTGGTGCTTATCTTGTTCCTGATGCAGAGCAATGAGAAGCTCTCGGTCATTGAGAACACGAGATCGCTTCCGAGGCCTTTGAGCAATAGTGCTTTCAGTGGCTTCAGTTTGAGCACGGTGAGGTAAGCGTGTATTGCCAGCCAATGGATAAACACGAGTGACTGCTTGGACTCCTTCAATGGGTTGTGAGAAGCTTTGGTGATCAGCATTGTGAAGACAAACAGGCTCCTTGGTAGGCTCTGGGTATATGGCTTCAACTGACATATCAACCTCTGGCAGAAAGATCAGATGGTTGCGAGCAGAGGGTTGATAGTTGACAGCTGAGTGTAGCTTGATGAGGCGCATGACCCATGGAGCGTAGAACTTCAGTCCAAAGAGACCAGGGCCTGATGCAGCCAACTACCTGATAAAGAAGTCTTGAGCATTGAAGCGAATGTCGTTGAAGATATAAAAGACCAAAGTCTTCATTGCTCCTTCAAGTTTTGCTGCTGACGAATGTCCTTTGACAGGCCATAGAGTTCGCCTGATGATGTGATAAATAGTGCGGGGCAGATACTCTAGGTCTTCGACAAAGAACTCCTTTGGGTAATCAGCGTCATGTGGCAGAGGCTTCATCATGCTCAGCATTTGGCTCATGTTGGGCTCTGGCTTATGGAAGATGCTATCCAAAGCATTGCGATGAAGCTGACAACCAGGTTCATAAAATTCTCCTGGAGTGGGCAGGCCGGTTAGCTCAATGATGTCAAAAGCTATGGCTTCATGATGGACATTGCCGGTCATCCACTCAAGGACCCAAGTCTTCGGATCTCTGTTGTATCCGCGAATGTGGGGTAGCATAGAATTGCAGTAGAAGTTCTTCATTCCAATGCTCCTTATCAGTCACAAAGTTTCGTAAGCCCGCGTCACGGAAGCAGTCAAGGGCTTCTTCAGGGCATGGTAGTCCAGCAATGGCTTCGCAGTCAAGACGCGTGTGAGGGAAGATGCGCCCTTGATCATAAAGAACACATGAATAATAACTGCGCTGCTGATAGCTCCAGAACTGATCAGATGAAATCTTTGGCCTTGAATAGGGGTTCTTGGCGCTATCAAAGAAAGTGTTGTGCACTTTGAAGCCATTTGCATTGAAGGACCCTGGTGAAGTGGCAGTACCTTGAAACCTGGGCAGTCTTGGCTTTGGATTCTGGACCTGAGGCCTGTGCTCGACATGGTAATCAAATTGAGGACCAGCAGCAGGTGGAGGAACCAGAATAGGCCATCTGACAGTGACCAGCTGACCATAGTTGTATGCTTGCTCGACAGTATGTGGCCTGGGAGGCGGTACAAGAGCGGTGGCAGTGACTTCAGGCTGCTGATTGGCATCAGGTGCAGCATTGGCTTAAGGTGCTATCACTTCGGGCACCACATTGACTTCAGGCGTCACATTTTCTTCAGCCATGACAACGTCATTGGCTTCAGTGTTGGTGTTGGTGACAGCCTCAGTATTGGTAACCTCCACTTCAGTAGATGGAGGGTCAGACACGTTCTCCTCGAGAACAACTTGGTTTGTTGGGGGAGTAGCAACACGTTCTTCTTCTTCTCTTGGTTCTTCTTGGTCATTGGATGATGTAGCCAGAATATCTTCAGCCGTTTTGGCTCCAGACTCAGGGTTGTTCACAGTTGGAGAGGCTTCAGGAAAAACTTGGCGTGAAACAGATTGGCGCACTTCTCCTTCTGGAACACTTGACAGATTGACTTGAGGCCTTGGTCCTTTGTGAAGCCTGCGGAATGCTGGCGACGCTTGTGGAGATGGAGTTGGTTGGGCCTCAAATTCTTCGTCTTCAATCACCGGAGTGGTGACCTGTGTTGGGGGAGTAACTGGTGTTTCTTCTTGACGGGGGGATTCTTGAGGGTGATCAGTCCATGAGTCATCCTGAGCAATTTGTTGGAAATATGCCCTAGAGGCAATAATAAATAGGTTATTATTATATTTCCTTGTTCATGATAATCGTTTATTATCCATGCTAGAATTGTATTGATAGGAAACTCAGATACATGTGTGGATACATAGACAACACCATGTCCCTAGTAAGCCTCTAGTTGACTAGCTCGTTGATCAATAGATGGTTACGGTTTCCTGACCATGGACATTGGATGTCATTGATAACGGGATCACATCATTAGAAGAATGATGTGATGGACAAGACCCAATCCTAAGCATAGCACAAGATCGTGTAGTTCGTATGCTAAAGCTTTTCTAACGTCAAGTATCATTTCCTTAGACCATGAGATTGTGCAACTCCCGGATACCGTAGGAATACTTTGCGTGTGCCAAACGTCACAACGTAACTGGGTGGCTATAAAGGTACACTACAGGTATCTCCGAAAGTGTCTGTTGGGTTGGCACGAATCGAGACTGGGATTTGTCACTCCGTGTGACGGAGAGGTATCTCTGGGCCCACTCGGTAGGACATCATCATAATGTGCACAATGTGATCAAGGAGTTGATCACGGGATGATGTGTTGCGGAACGAGTAAAGAGACTTGCCGGTAACGAGATTGAACAAGGTATCGAGATACCGACGATCGAATCTCGGGCAAGTACTATACCGGTAGACAAAGGGAATTGTATACGGGATTGATCGAATCCTCGACATCGTGGTTCATCCGATGAGATCATCGTGGAACATGTGGGAACCAACATGGGTATCTAGATCCCGCTGTTGGTTATTGACTGGAGAACATCTCGGTCATGTCTGCATGGTTCCCGAACCCGTAGGGTCTACACACTTAAGGTTCGATGACGCTAGGGTTATAAAGGAAGTTTGTATGTGGTTATCAAATGTTGTTCGGAGTCCCGGATGAGATCCGGACGTCATGAGGAGTTCCGGAATGGTCCGGAGGTAAAGATTTATATATAGGAAGTATGGTTTTGGCCACCGGAAGTGTTCTGGGCATCACCGGTAGTGTACCGGGACCACCGGAGGGGTCCGGGGGTCCACCAAGAGGGGCCACCAGCCCCAGAAGGTTGCGTGGGCCAAGTGTGCGAGGGGACCAGCCCCAGGTGGGCTGGTGCGCCCCCCCACCAAGGCCCAAGGCGCAGGGAGAGTGGGAGGGGGCAAACCCTAGGTCCAGATGGGCCTTAAGGCCCACCTAGTGGTGCGCCCCCCCCTCTCCCCCCTTGGCCGCCCCCTAGATGGGATCTAGGGCTAGCCGCCACCCCTAGGGGTGGAAACCTAGGTGGGGGATCAGCCCCTCCCCTCCCCCTATATATACTTGAGGTTTTGGGGCTGCCCAACATGTGATTCGATCTCCCTCTTGGCGCAGCCCTGCTTCTCTCCCTCCTCCTCTCCCGCGGTGCTTGGCGAAGCCCTGCAGGATTGCCACGCTCCTCCACCACCACCACGCTGTTGTGTTGCTGCTGGATGGAGTCTTCCTCAACCTCTCCCTCTCTCCTTGCTGGATCAAGGCATGAGAGACGTCACCGGGTTGTACGTGTGTTGAACGCGGAGGTGTCGTCCGTTCGGCACTCGGTCATCGATGATTTGGATCACGGCGAGTACGACTCCATCAACCCCGTTCACTTGAACGCTTCCACTTAGCCATCTACAAGGGTATGTAGATGCACTCTTCTTCCCCTCATTGCTGGTTTCTCCATAGATAGATCTTGGTGACACGTAGGAAAATTTTGAATTTCTGCTACGTTCCCCAACAATGGCATCATGAGCCAGGCCTATTGCGTAGATTCTTTGCATGAGTAGAACACAAAGTAGTTGTGGGCGTTGATTTTGTTCAATATGCTTACCGTTACTAGTCCAATCTTGATTCGGCGGCATTGTGGGATGAAGCGGCCCGGACCGACCTTACACGTACACTTACGTGAGACAGGTTCCACCGACTGACATGCACTAGTTGCATAAGGTGGCTAGCGGGTGCCAGTCTCTCCCACTTTAGTCGGATCGGATTCGATGAAAAGGGTCCTTATGAAGGGTAAATAGCAATTGACATAAAACGTTGTGGTTTTGCGTAGGTAAGAAACGTTATTGCTAGAAACCCATAGCAGCCACGTAAAACATGCAAACAATAATTAGAGGACGTCTAACTTGTTTTTGCAGGGTATGCCATGTGATGTGATATGGCCAAAAGGATGTGATGAATGATATATGTGATGTATGAGATGATCATGTTCTCGTAATAGGAATCATGACTTGCATGTCGATGAATATGACAACCGGCAGGAGCCATAGGAGTTGTCTTAATTTATTTATGACCTGTGTGTCAAACGTAAACGTCATGTAATTACTTTACTTTATTGCTAACCGTTAGCTGTAGTAGTAGAAGTAATAGTTGGCGAGACAACTTCATGAAGACACGATGATGGTGATCATGATGATGGAGATCATGGTGTCATGCCGGTGACGATGATGATCATGGAGCCCCGAAGATGGAGATCAAAAGGAGCAAAGTGATGATGGCCATATCATGTCACTATTTGATTGCATGTGATGTCTATCATGTTTTTGCATCTTATTTGCTTAGAACGACGGTAGTAAATAAGATGATCCCTCATTAAAATTTCAAGAAAGTGTTCACCCTAACTGTGCACCGTTGCGATGGTTCGTCGTTTCGAAGCACCACGTGATGATCGGGTGTGATAGATTCTTTCGTTCGAATACAACGGGTGTTGACGAGCCTAGCATGTACAAACATGGCCTCGGAACACATGCGAAACACTTAGGTTAGCTTGACGAGCCTAGCATGTACAGACATGGCCTCGGAACACGGAGGACCGAAAGGTCGAACATGAGTCATATAGAAGATGCGATCAACATGAGATGTTCACCGATGATGACTAGTCCGTCTCACGTGATGATCGGACACGGCCTAGTTGACTCGGATCATGTAATCACTTAGATGACTAGAGGGATGTCTATCTGAGTGGGAGTTCATAAGATGAACTTAACTGTCCTGAACATAGTCAAAAGATCTTTGCAAATTATGTCGTAAGCTCGCGCTTTAGTTCCACTGTTTAGATATGTTCCTAGAGAAAATATAGTTGAAAGTTGACAGTAGCGATTATGCGGACAGTAGAAAGCTTATGTCCTTAATGCACCGCTTAGTGTGCTGATCCCCAAACGTCGTTTGTGGATGTTGCGAACATCGGACATACATGTTTAGATAACTACGTGATAGTTCAGTTAAACGGTTTAGAGTTGAGGCACCAAAGACGTTTTCGAAACGTCGCGGAACGTATGAAATGTTTCGAGGCCTGAAATTGGGATTTCAGGCTCATGCCCACGTCAAGAGGTATAAGACCTCTGACGAATTTTCTTAGCCTGCAAACTAAGGGAGAAAACCTCAATCGTTGAGCTTGTGCTCAGATTGTCTGAGTACAACAATCACTTGAATCGAGTGGGAGTTGATCTTCTAGAAAAGATAGTGATGTTTCTCCAAAGTCATTGCCACCAAGCTGCTAGAGCTTCGTAATGAACTATAACATATCAGGGATAGATATGATGATCCTTGAAATATTTGCGATGTTTGATACCGCGAAAGTAGAAATCAAGAAGGAGCATCAATTGTTGATGGTTAGTGAAACCACTAGTTTCAAGAAGGGCAAGGGCAAGAAAGGATACGTCATGAAACGGCAAATCAGCTGCTGCTCTAGTGGAGAAACCCAAGGTTGAACCCAAACCCGAGACTGAGTGCTTCTATAATAAGGGGAACAGCCACTGGAGCAGAATTACCCTAGATACTTGGTAGATGAGAAGGCTGTCGATAGAAGTATATTGGATATACATTATGTGAATGTGTACTTTACTAGTACTCCTAGTAGCATCAGGGTATTAGATACCAGTTCGGTTGCTAAGTGTTAGTAACTCGAAATAAAAGCTACGGAATAAGCGGAGACTAGCTAAACGTGAGCTGACGAGATGTGTTGGAAGTGTTTCCAAGGTTTATATGATCAAGCATCGCACGCTCCCTCTACCATCGAGATTGGTGTTAAACCTAAATAATTGTTATTTGGTGTTTGCGTTGAGCATAGACATGATTGGATTATGTCTATCGCAATACGGTTATTCATTTAAAGAGAATAATAGTTACTCTGTTTATTTGAATAATACCTTCAATGGTCTTGCACCTAAAATGGATGGTTTATTGAAATCTCGATCGTACTGATACACATGTTCATGCCAAAAGATATAAGATAATAATGATATTACCACATGCTTGTGGCACTGCAATTTGAGTCATATTGGTATAAAACGCATGAAGAAGCTCCATGTTGATGGATCTTTGGACTCACTTGATTTTGAATCACTTGAGACATGCGAACCATGCCTATTGGTATATATGCATGAAGAAACTCCATGCAGATGGACCGTTTGGACTCACTTGATTTTGAATCGCTTGAGACATGCAAATCACACCACATGGGCAAGATGACTGAAAGCTTCGGTTTCAGTAAAATGGAACAAGAAAGCAACTTGTTGGAAGTAACACATTTTGATGTGTGCAGTCCAATGAGTGCTGAGGCACGCAGTGAATATCGTTATGCTCTTACTTCACAGATGATTTGAGTAGATACTGAGCATATTTACTTGATGAAACACAAGTCTGAATTATTGAATGGTTCAAGTAATTTCAGAATGAAGTTGAAGATCGTCGTGACAAGAGGATAAAATATCTATGATATGATCATAGAGATGAATATCGGAGTTGCGAGTTTGGTACACAATTGAGACATTGTGGAAATTGTTTCATGACTAGTACCGCCTGTAACACCATAGTGTGATGGTGTGTCCGAACATCATAACTGCACCCTATTGGATATGATGCATACCGTGATGTCTCTTAACGAATTACCACTATCGTTCATGGGTTAGGCATTAGAGACAAGCGCACTCACTTTAAATAGGGCACCACGTAATTCCGATGAGATGACACCGTATGAACTATGGTTTAGAGAAACCTAAGCTATCATTTCTTAAAAGTTTGGGGCTGCGACGCTTATGTGAAAAAGTTTCAGGCTGATAAGCTCGAACCCAAAGCGGATAAATGCATCTTCATAGGACACCCAAAACAGTTGGGTATAACTCCTGTCTCAGATCCGAAAGCAATAGGGATTGTTTCTCAAATCGGGTCCTTTCTCGAGGAAAAGTTTCTCTCGAAAGAATTGAGTGGGAGGATGGTGGAGACTTGATGAGGTTATTGAACCGTCACTTCAACTAGTGTGTAGCAGGGCACAGGAGTTGTTCCTATGGCACCTACACCAATTGAAGTGGAAGCTTATGATAGTGATCATGAGACTTCGGATCAAGTCACTCCCAAACCTCGTAGGACGACAAGGATGCGTACTACTTCAGAGTGGTACGTAATCCTGCCGTGGAAGTCATGTTGCTAGACAACAATGAACCTACGAGCTATGGAGAAGCGTTGGTGGGCCCGGATTCCGATGAATGGCTCGAGGCCATAAAATCCTAGAGAGGATCCATGTATGAAAACAAAGTGTAGACTTTGGCAGAACAGCTCGATGGTCATGAGGCTGTTGAGTACAGATGGATTTTAAAAGAAGACGGACAATGATGGTAAATGTCACCATTAAGAAAGCTCGACTTATCGTTAAGATGTTTCCCGACAAGTTCAAGGAGTTGACTACGATGAGACTTTCTCACTCGTAGCGATGCTAAGAGTCTGTTGGAATTAGCAGGTACTGCATTATTTATGAAATCTTGCAGATAGGATGTCAAAATATTGTTTCCTTGTTCTTGAGGAAAGGTTGTATGTGATACAACCAGAAGATTTTGTCGATCCTGAAAGATGCTAACAAGTATGCAAAGCTCTAGCAATCCTTCTAAGGACTGGAGTAAGCATCTCGGAGTTGGAATGTACACTTTGATGAGATGATCAAAGATTTTGGGTTTATACAAAGTTTATGAGAAACTTGTATTTCCAAAGAAGTGAGTGGGAGCACTATAGAATTTCTGATGAGTAAATGTTGTTGACATATTGTTGATCAGAAATGATGTAGAATTTCTGGAAAGCATATAGGGTTATTTGAAAAGTGTTTTTCAATGGAAAACCTGGATTAAGCTACTTAAACATTGAGCATCAAGATCTGTAAAGATAGATCAAAAACGCTTAATGGTACTTTTCAAATGAGCACATACCTTAACATGATCTTGAAGGTGTTCAAGATGGATCAGTCAAAGAAGGAGTTCTTGCCTGAGTTGTAAGGTATGAAGTTAAGACTTAAAGCTCGACCACGGCAGAAGAAAGAGGAAGGATGAAGGTCGTCCCCTATGCTTTTGTCATAGGCTCTATACATTATGCCATGCTGAGTACCGCACCTGATGTGTGCCTTGCTACATGTCTGGCAAGAGGGTACAAAGGTGATCTAGGAGTAGGTCACCAGATAGCGGTCAAAATTATCCTTAGAGGAATAAGGATATGTTTCTCGGTTATGGAGGTGATAAAGAGTTCGACGTAAAGAGTTACATCGATGCAAGCTTAACACCTATCCGGATAGCTCTGAGTAGAGTAAACCGGATTCGTATAGTAGAACAGTTGTTTGAAATATAGCGTAGTAGCGACATCTACAAGATGACATAGAGATTTGGAAAGTACATACGGATCTGAATGTTGCAGACCCGTTGACTAAAACCTCTCTCACAGACATAACATGATCAAACCAAGAACTCATTGAGTGTTAATCACATAGTGATGTGAACTAGATTATTGACTCTAGTAAACTCTTTGGATGTTGGTCACATGGCGATGTGACCTGTGAATGTTAATCACATAGTGATGTGAACTAGATTATTGACTCTAGTGCAAGTGGGAGACTGTTGGAAATATGCCCTAGAGGCAATAATAAATAGGTTATTATTATATTTCCTTGTTCATGATAATCGTTTATAATCCATGCTAGAATTGTATTGATAGGAAACTCAGATACATGTGTGGATACATAGACAACACCATGTCCCTAGTAAGCCTCTAGTTGACTAGCTCGTTGATCAATAGATGGTTACGGTTTCCTGACCATGGACATTGGATGTCATTGATAACGGGATCACATCATTAGAAGAATGATGTGATGGACAAGACCCAATCCTAAGCATAGCACAAGATCGTGTAGTTCGTATGCTAAAGCTTTTCTAACGTCAAGTATCATTTCCTTAGACCATGAGATTGTGCAACTCCCGGATACCGTAGGAATACTTTGCGTGTGCCAAACGTCACAACGTAACTGGGTGGCTATAAAGGTACACTACAGGTATCTCCGAAAGTGTCTGTTGGGTTGGCACGAATCGAGACTGGGATTTGTCACTCCGTGTGACGGAGAGGTATCTCTGGGCCCACTCGGTAGGACATCATCATAATGTGCACAATGTGATCAAGGAGTTGATCACGGGATGATGTGTTGCGGAACGAGTAAAGAGACTTGCCGGTAACGAGATTGAACAAGGTATCGAGATACCGACGATCGAATCTCGGGCAAGTACTATACCGGTAGACAAAGGGAATTGTATACGGGATTGATCGAATCCTCGACATCGTGGTTCATCCGATGAGATCATCGTGGAACATGTGGGAACCAACATGGGTATCTAGATCCCGCTGTTGGTTATTGACTGGAGAACATCTCGGTCATGTCTGCATGGTTCCCGAACCCGTAGGGTCTACACACTTAAGGTTCGATGACGCTAGGGTTATAAAGGAAGTTTGTATGTGGTTATCAAATGTTGTTCGGAGTCCCGGATGAGATCCGGACGTCATGAGGAGTTCCGGAATGGTCCGGAGGTAAAGATTTATATATAGGAAGTATGGTTTTGGCCACCGGAAGTGTTCTGGGCATCACCGGTAGTGTACCGGGACCACCGGAGGGGTCCGGGGGTCCACCAAGTGGGGCCACCAGCCCCAGAAGGTTGCATGGGCCAAGTGTGCGAGGGGACCAGCCCCAGGTGGGCTGGTGCGCCCCCCCACCAAGGCCCAAGGCGCAGGAAGAGCGGGAGGGGGCAAACCCTAGGTCCAGATGGGCCTTAAGGCCCACCTAGTGGTGCGCCCCCCTCTCTCCCCCTTGGCCGCCCCCTAGATGGGATCTAGGGCTGGCCGCCACCCCTAGGGGTGGAAACCTAGGTGGGGGTGCAGCCCCTCCCCTCCCCCTATATATACTTGAGGTTTTGGGGCTGCCCAACATGTGATTCGATCTCCCTCTTGGCGCAGCCCTGCTTCTCTCCCTCCTCCTCTCCCGCGGTGCTTGGCGAAGCCCTGCAGGATTGCCACGCTCCTCCACCACCACCACGCCGTTGTGCTGCTGCTAGATGGAGTCTTCCTCAACCTCTCCCTCTCTCCTTGCTGGATCAAGGCATGGGAGACGTCACCGGGCTGTACGTGTGTTGAACGCGGAGGTGCCGTTCGTTCGGCACTTGGTCATCGGTGATTTGGATCACGGCGAGTACGACTCCATCAACCCCGTTCACTTGAACGCTTCCGCTTAGCCATCTACAAGGGTATGTAGATGCACTCTTCTTCCCCTCGTTGCTGGTTTCTCCATAGATAGATCTTGGTGACACGTAGGAAAATTTTGAATTTCTGCTACGTTCCCCAACACAATTGGCGTTAAAGGACGACCAATGCTGATGAGTTCGTTGTTCGTGAGAACAGGCGATGATACCACGTTGTGTTCGATCTGAGGATGGACTTCAACATCTTCAACATTGTCATGATGACCAATGTCTTCAGCTGCGGTGGGGTCAATAGCTGGAATGTCTTCAGCTTCAGGAGCCTCGATGGTAGCAGGCTCATGAACTATCATTCAACGTTCTTTTTGTGTAGATTCAGGGCGAGCAACAGAAATCGGCTCGGCTACAAGGGGCTCTGTGGGAGCAGCCCGATCTCTCTTCTTGGTCTTGCGCTTCTTTGTGGGTGGAGCATCATCAGTGGTGTTCTTGGTCTTGCGCTTTCTTGGCTTGGCTTCAGCTGCCCTTGTCTTCTGAAGCTCTGAAGCCACTGTGGGGACCTTAGGCTTCACGCCTGTCATACTGGCTGGGAAGACAATGCGAGGTTCTTCCCGCCTGGTTGGTTCAGCCTGGTCCATAGATGGCTTCTTTTTCTTGGCAGCCATCCTGGGGTTGATGCCAGGATGCCCAAGAGCCTTGCGCTTCTCAGCTTCATTGTAAGCTTGAACACAGTTGGCAGCAAGAATCTTCATGCGCTCACGAGAACCTTTGGCTTCATCACGTTTCTTGTGAAACGCTTCCTTGAGCTCATGCAGCATGACCTCGAAGTTCTGGACATCTGCCATGCTGAGCTTGGCCATCTGCTTCTTGAACGGAGCCTTTTCAAAATCAATCTTGTGCTTTAGCTCAACAATTTTCTGAGTAAGAGCCAGCTCAGGAGCAATGGCGCCATGGAAGGAGACACTTAGGCCAATGGGAAGTTGCAGATCGTCAAAGATGAGATTGGGGGTATCAAACCACTCATCAATGAAGTTGTTCAATACTTCCACATCAAAGAGAGGCAAATCATTGAAGATTTCTGCCTCTTGCTTGCTCTTTATCAACTGCTCAAGAGCGTCATCACCAAGATCGTCATCACTTGACAGATCAATGGCGTCATTCTCGTTCCTCAGAACAGCAGCAGGTGTCAGCGCTGGACTAGTGGAGTGCATGGGCTTCTTCTTCTTTTTCTTAGACTTGGAGATGCGTTGAGCAGTGGCCAGAGGCTTCACTCATGAAGCTTTTGGTGCAGGGGAAGGCTTCGAAGCCTTAGGTTTCGGCTTCTTTGGCCTCGGTGGTGCAGGCGCTTCGTCATAGTCAGCGTCGTCTGCAGGTTCATCCACGGTTGTCCCTTGAACCATAATATGAGTGATGAGACCTTCAAAGTTGTAGAAAGGCCCAACCAGATTGGGTTCAGCTTCGCGTGTGCCATTGGCACGTGGAGCAGAGGGGCCTGGATTGAAGTCTAACCCCCGCGACTTCTTGTTTTCTTTGGCTGAGTTCTTGGCAAACTGGAAGTTGCACTTGAACAGATTGTCGTCACGACACCATAGCAATGAAGATGGGCCGGCATCTGCAGGTTGTGGTCCACGGACCATGCAAGGGTACAAGCCTTGTTCAATGGCTTCAGCTCTGGAACTGGGTGGAAGATTTTTGTACAGAATGTCTCCCTAGGGTCGCTTGATGGCATTCTTCTCAGCATATTCCTGGGTCACGAACCTGTACTTGTACCATTGTTCTGCCCAATATCTTCGAATCCATTGGATTCGGGTTTTTCGCTGATTGTAGTCCTCCTCTGGATCTGTCTTGTATAGCTCATAGAGGTCAGGAGGCAAATCTCTTGAGGTGTTCCCACGGTGCTGTCTGCCACCCTTCCTTGCAGATTTCTCTGTTGCCATGAAGTTCAGACTGAATGGCTTCAAAACTGTCAAAGGCTTCCGTCTGCTGGTCAGACAGGAACTGGCTTCAGGAGAGTTGATGTGATGCTGTAAGAATTCTACAAATGAATGCAGACTATGAGAACCAAGGGATTCTCCCACAGACATGTACCTGTGACAGCATTAGAGATGCGAGGGAAGGGGAAGAGGTCATATGCATTCTCAGAAGATTTTAAAGATAAATCAGTTTAGAAGACATTGACCTCATAGCGCGAAGACATTCACTTATATGTTGAGAGTTGGTTCCAGATTTGTGCGAATCCAAGAATAAGTACAAGTGAGGAATCTAACTATGTGTGAAGCATAAGTGAATATACTAGGCATTATATGAGATGCAGACATGATAAATCCAAAGTTGTGGAGGTAGAAACCACTTTTGGTAGAAAGGATGAATCTATAGGATCAAAAATACGGTAAAAAGAGGGCTTTTATTTGCCACACGATGAACTGCTAGACGGAGTAGAAGATGAGGCCGAGCAGTTCGATCTTCCGTGCCCTAACTTGGCGACGGAGGACACCTACGGCGGCGGTGGAGAAGACGATGTCTGCGGCCGGCGTGAACAGGGCGTCGGAGAGGTCGCGGTAGCTAAGCGCTTCGTCGCCGGCGTCGTCGAGAGCTAGCGGTGGTGCTAGGGTTTGTCGAGGTGGAGAGGTGGAAGAAAGATTTTGACAGCGATGGGATGTGCATTTATAGGGAGAGGGACGGCACAACGCAATTACGCAGGTACCCCTGGCGGTTCACATCTGAGGGACACGTGGCGAACATGCAACATACTGGGAGTTGTCCCACGTTCCCACGCCCGCCTGGTCTGTCGGATGGTCGTTCCAGCTTCTCCAGGTTTCAGGCAATAAGAATTGAGCATTTAAAACAAATTTAATGTTTGTCTCTGTATCTTCTGCTGACAAGGACGCAGAGAAGACATTCGACAGTTTCAACAGAATGCATATGATTTGGATAGATAGTGTTTGAGGTAGAAACATAGAGAGGTTAGGGTCCGATCACATTCACTTAGTTCAAAAGTTTCAAAAGCGAAGACATAGCCATAAGTGAATGTTGTAGAGGACAGAACACTAATATAAGTATATATCAGAATAAGACTGAATCAACATAGTGAAGACAAACATGTAAATATATCAATATTGAAGACAAACCAAATGCGAAGACATAGCAAATGTAACGCCATGAGAAAAACACTTCGAAAAGAAGAATTTGGTGGTGGTGTTACCCACTGTATAGGAAGTATTAGACCCGGACATGGTGCACAATTATCGTGGCGCTCCGAAGTCAAATTCCACATTAGTGTATTCACACTTAGAATTTAAGTCTTCATTGATTGAAGATATACTCTACTTCGTGTGTTGTACATCTAAGTCATCAACATGCATAAGTGTTAGGATGTGTGCCTGATCACAGGACATTTGAGGATTCCAAGATATTTAGCTCACACCGTAACTTGCAAAACCTTTTCTCATCCAAGGGCTTTGTGAAGATATCTGCCAGTTGCTCTTCAGTGTTGACGTGTATGATATCAATATCTTCCTTCATGACATGATCTCTGAGAAAATGATGACGAATTTCAATGTGATTTGTCTTCGAGTGCTGAACTGGGTTGTTGGCAATCTTGATGGCGCTTTCGTTGTCACAGCAGAGTGGTACTTGTTTCAGATGGATGCCATAGTCCTTGAGTGTTTGCTTCATCCATAGAAGCTGAGCGCAGCAAGATCCAGCAGCAATGTATTCAGATTCAGCAGTGGAGAGTGATACACAGTTCTGCTTCTTTGAAGACCAACAGACAAGTGATCGTCCCAGAAAGTGGCATGTGCCTGATGTAGACTTGCAATCCACCTTGTCACCAGCATAATCAGCATCCGAGAATCCAACTAGATCAAACTCTGAGCCCTTTGGGTACCATAATACTAATGTTGGGGTGTAAGCCAAATATCGAAGAATTCGCTTCACAGCTAAGTGATGCGATTCCTTTGGTGCCGCTTGGAATCGAGCACACATGCAAACACTAAGCATAATATCTGGCCTAGATGCACATAAATAAATTAAAGAACCAATCATGGAGCAGTATACCTTTTGATCAAACTCTTTACCATTTGCGTCAGGACCCAGATGACTCTCTTGGTTGGCATTGCCGTTGTATAACCTTTGCAGTATTGCATTCCAAACTTCTTCAGGCAATCTTTGAGGTATTTCTCTTGAGATATGAAGATGTCATTGCTTTGCTAACGAAATTGAAGACCAAGGAAGAACTTCAGCTCACCCATCATGGACATCTGATATTGTTCTTGCATCATGTGTCCAAACTCATCACTGTATTTCTGGTTGGTGCAGCCGAAGATAATGTCATCCACATATATTTGGCACACAAACAGTTCACCATCATATGTCTTCATGAAGAGTGTGGGATCCAGGGAACCAGGTTTGAAGCCTTTGCTCTTCGGGAAGTCTTTGAGCATGTCATACCAAGCGCGAGGGGCTTGTCTGAGGCCATACAGTGCCTTGTTTAGCTTGTACACCATATCAGGATGTTTTGGATCTTCAAAGCCAGGAGGTTGTGCAACATACACTTCTTCTTCAATGTTGCCATTGAGAAATGCACCCTTCACATCCATTTGATACAACAAGATGTTGTGATGGTTTGCATAGGCTAGCAATATGTGAATGGCTTCAAGCCTAGCCACAGTAGCAAATGTTTCATCGAAGTCAATCCCTTCAACTTGAGTGTATCCTTGAGCAACGAGATGAGCTTTGTTTCTGACAACTTGACCATGCTCATCTTGTTTGTTGCGATATATCCATTTTGTGTCTATTATGTTGTGCTTGCGGGGGTCAGGACGCTTGACAAGTTCCCAGACATTGTTCAACTTGAACTGTTGAAGCTCTTCTTGCATAGCTTGAATCCATTCAGGTTCCATGAAGGCTTCATCAACTTTCTTGGGTTCAGATATTGAGACAAAAGCAAAGTGTCCACAGAAATTTGCTAGTTGTGTTGCTCTTGAACGAGTGAGTGGACCAGGCGCATTTATGCTGTCAATTATCTTCTCAATCTATACTTCATGTGCAACACGAGGATGAACTGGACGAATATTTTGCTCTTGTTGATCATTGTCATCGTTCGGTGGATTGTCTTCGGGCTGAGCATTGTCTTCAGGTTGATTAGGTGCAGAAATGATAAGTTCCTCTTCAGGCTGTGCTTCAGACGGTATGATTTCTCCAGTTCCCATTAGCTTGATGGATTCACTAGGTGGAACTTCATCTAGCACATTTGGCAGGTGCTCTCTTTGCGAGCCATTAGTCTCATCGAACCGCACATCCATAGTTTCAACCGCTTTATAGTGAAAGAGGTTGAAGACTCTGTAGGAGTGCGAGTCCTTTCCGTAACCAAGCATAAAACCTTCATGTGCTTTCGATGCAAATTTTGAAGTGTGATGTGGATCCTTGATCCAGCACCTAGCACCAAATACTCTGAAGTAACTGACATTTGGCTTCTTACCAGTGAGGAGTTCATAAGATGTTTTCTTCAGAAGCTTGTGAAGATAAACACGGTTGATGACATGGCATGCAGTATCAATAGCTTCAGGCCAGAACTTTCTTGGTGTCTTGTATTCATCGAGCATCGTCCGAGCCATCTCAATGAGTGTTCTGTTCTTGCGCTCCACGATGCCATTCTGCTGAGGGGTGTATGGAGCTGAGAACTCATGAGTGATGCCTAATGTATCCAAGTACAGATTGAGGCTGGTGTTCTTGAACTCTGTGTCATTGTCACTCCTGATATGCTTGATCTTGACGCCATAGTTGTTCATGGCACGGTTGGCGAAGTGTCTGAAGACATCCTGCACTTCAGTCTTGTAGAGAATTATGTGCACCCATGTATATCTTGAGTAATCATCAACAATAACGAAGCCATAGAGACAAGCAGTTGTAGTGAGAGTAGAGTAGTGAGTAGGGCCAAATAAGTCCATGTGTAGCAGCTCGAAGGGTTGAGATGTCGTCATGATTGTCATCGAGGGATGCTTGGCCCTAGTCATCTTTCCAGCTTCGTAGGCACCGCACAAGTGATCCTTATTGAACTTGACGCCCGCGATGCCTATGACATGCTTCTTCTTTGAGAGAGTGTGTAAGTTCCTCATGCTAGCATGCCCTAGCCTTCGATGCCAGAGCCAGCACTCTGAAGCTTTTGCAAGAAGGCATACGACAAGCTGTGGCCCTGCTGAGAAATCTACCATGCACAGATCATCTTTCCGGTACCCTTCAAAGACTGGAGACTTGTCAGATTCCATTAGTACAAGGCAACGATATTTTCCAAATATCACAATCATGTTCAAGTCGCAAAGCATTGAGACAAACATTAAGTTGAAACCAAGGGATTCAACAAGCATCACTTTATCCATGTGTTGATCCTTTGAGATTGCAACTCTACCTAGACCCAATACCTTGCTTTTACCAGTGTCAGCAAATGTGACGTGACTCTTGTCAGATGGACGTAAAGTTGAGTCCACGAGAAGACTTTGATCAACAGTCATATGATTAGTGCATCCGCTGTCCATAATCCATTCTGAAGCATGAGGTGTCATACCCTACAGTACAGTTAGGGGGATAGTCTTCACCAAGAGCATTGTGAAGCATAAACATTTGACGGGCAAGAGGATTATCAAAGCTCAGATCAAGATTAGGACTGATAGGATGATTGGCAAACGATTCAGGAACAAAATACATAGTGAGACCATTTTGGCATTTGATCTTGCGCCCTACAAGATGTTTTAGGTCCCCAGCAATAGCATGAGACGCCTTTGATTTCTGGCTGGAGACCTTTTCCTGCAAAAGAAAGTTAATTCTTCTTAACCACCCACATCTTCAGGGGTGGCTCAGAAGCAATGAAGTGCAGCATCTGAGAACTTCGGCTTTGGAGCCCTAGCAAATAGCCTTGTAGGAGATGAATGATACTCATATGAATAAGCAGACAAGTTCTTAGTTTTATGAACATACCGTTTTGAAGAAACATGCTCATATTCATAAGTCTGAATATGATCTCCCTGCAAAACATTGGCGTTAGGGTGACTTAGGTGAGTCCTCTGTCTGTATGAAGCCTTTGGACCATATGAAGCCTTAGGTCTGGGATTTGTCTTCTTCCCAGGTGGTGTCATGATGACATTCACAAGAAGATTCTCAAGACAACTTTTAGGAACCCAGATCTTCTTCATAGGTGGCCCATTCCTGCAGTTAGTACCAATATACCTGGCAAACACTTCACCATTCTGATTCTTAAACAGTTTACAGTTTGCATCAAAGGATTCATCAATGATAATAGGATTAGCACAAGTGAAGCCAGATAAGGTGGATGGATCCACTGAAGGTCCCTTTGCCGCAACTGTCGGCGTTCTGGGAACGGGGGTCCCCAGACTTGCCTGCCTGCGGCCTGCGGCGTGGCTCAAGTGGGGGCCCAGCGCGGCCCATCTTCATCAGCTCAAGCTCAAGACGCTCACGAGGGGCCAAGCCTCGCGGGGAGGACGACAAGAAGCTTCCTCTAAAGTAGCCTCATCAGGCAGGCTCGCGAGGAGGCGGAGAGATCAAGGCAGGGGTACCTCGCGAGGAGCCCGTGACGCAAGCCATGACGATCGAGACCAGGCGGGCACCGGCCTGCGCAGTGTCCTTGTTTCCCTTTCGGTGCAAAGGGGGCAAGCACATGCTAAGGCATCGGGCAAAGGTTACCATTCTGGTGCAACGAGACCAAGACCAGCGGAGCGGCAGGACGGAGGTCACCGTGGAGCCCAAGACGCCGTCATCACCAGCGCTTTTGGCAGCCGAAGACCACCTTTGGCCAGGATAACTTGTACTAGATGTTCCCCTTCAAAATGGCCAATTGTTGGCGCCCTTCCCGCTCATTACTTGGGAAGAGGCCCAGGGCCTCTATAAATAGAGCTAGCCACCACAGAATAGAGACAGACGGATCGAATCTGGAGCAACCCAGACCAAGTAGAACACATCGCACCAGCTCAAGAACACCCCTCGCGAGGCTGTTCTTCCATTGTACTGTTCATCATCAGCCCCTGAGGCAATCCACCACACCACACACTGGAGTAGGGTATTACACCACAATGGTGGCCCGAATCAGTATAAACCTCGTGTCCCTTGTGTTGTTCATCGTTTGCAGCTTAGATCACGCGAGGAGATCGGACGTAGATCGGTAGAGGAGAGATCTCCGCGCGCACCCTAGAGTTCGAACCTTAAGGGTCTGCCGGAACCCGAAATCCTACATTTGGCGTGCCAGGTAGGGGTGCGCCAGAATCCTTCTTCCTCCGCATCATGTTCCGTCGCCTCGCCGTTCAGATGTCAACCGACCTGACTGCCAACACCGACCGCTGGGCGGCGTGGCCCGCCCACGCCGTGTCGTCGGCTCAGGGCGACCTCAACCTTGCGCCTAGGCAGCCCGCGCTCCGCAGGGCGTTGCGGGGCGCAGGCGACGCGGCCAGACACCACCTGCCCTCACACCACGGCACGTGCGGGCCGCAGCAAGGGCCTCAAATCACGCCGCGGCCACAGCGCCGTATACCCAGAGGGAGCAGGCGAACTCCAGGGCCGCGCTCACGGTGGCCCAAGAGCTGCTACGGTGCCGATTGCTGGAGGGTGGCCGCGACGTGCTGTTGGAGCGAGTAGCCGAGCTCCTGGACGCCACCGCTTCAGGAGCACCCACTTTCTGCGTCCAGTTGCCACCCCAGATCCAGGGCGGGCCGCATGGCGGCGTCATGCGTGCTCACGCGACTTCAAGCGGAATCCTGGGCCAGTCCAGCACCAACACCTCCGTCAGCACCGGGCGACAAGTCGCGCCGACACCTCCTCAGGCCGGCGAAGGGATGCACGCCGCGGCCATTGGCTTCGGTGGACCACCGCGCCATCACCCCCAAGATGGCGCTCCAAGCCAGACTGCGTGGCATGCGGGGCGCTACGGGGAGACCCACGAGGCGGTAGCCCCAGAAGCTTATGTGCCCCGCATGGTGGATCAAGGGTGCGCACTGCAAGAAGATCATGGCTCATTCCTCGGGCCAGGCTGGGGCGAGGAGATGCCAGAAGCTGAGCTCTTTCAGGGACCCCAAGAGAGCCTCGACAACCGCACTGGCGGCAACAACTATCGGGTACCACTCATCCCCCAGGAGCAAGCTTACGCTAACCATGGGTCGCAGGAGATACAGGTCGCCGCAGCAGATGGCTGCCCCAATGCTGCAGCCTCATACCCCTCAGGAGGAGGGCGCAGGGGGCTGCAGGAGAGGGGCCGAGATTCGGGTTCGTCCCCGCGGCGGTCGAAGCAAGGCGCTCTCAGGAGGTAGGCCCTCTGCCGGGGAGGTGCCCCAGGGCCTGCCCCCGGTAGAGGACCCGTGGTCGTCGGGGGAACCGCTGGCGACCGCTCTACCCCATTTGCGTCGTCCTGGTTTCCGGTTGCCGTTGATGGCGGCAGAGTGAGGCACAAGGCGGGGCCCTCGTCTGGCGATATGAAGCAAGGCCGGTACTTGTGAAGAAGGCCCAGTGCCTGTGAAGTTCGCCGCCCCGTGACACTCTCACGTAATAATGAGTGGGGTTGTACATGCCTCGGAGTCTTCGGAGAGCCGCCCTCGGGCCTCGGGGGCTCCCGCCCACGCCCAGTGGCAGCACTTAGCTCCGCGCTGGTGAGAAGACATCGAAGACTAGACTAGGTGTCGGACGCGACCTTTTGCTTTTTCGCTTCCTCCTTGTTGACAAGGTTCTTCTATTTGGATTTAAGTTGGATTTAAGTTCGAGACTTGTGTGTGTTTGGGGAAGGGGTGTTTAGTCTCATTCGAGCAATCTCTCGTGTTCTGGTTACGGCTTTTGCGTCCAAAGTCAACATCGGCTGCCCCCCCCCCCCCTCACGAGCCCCTCGTGAGCCGGGCCGGGCCGGGCACGCCTACAGCCAGGAACGCTGTCACCGCGCCCTCTCCGGAGGTTCTCGTTGCAGGATCAACAGGCTAAACAGAGGAAACCCGAGGAGCAGCGACCCCCCGCAGGCCCGCTCAGGGCTCATCGGGGTCAAAAGGTAAACAAATCAGCTAAGACCATCACCGGGCTGGCGGCTAAGCTCACACGCAATGCTATGTTTAACAGGATGCTAATCACAAATCTTTACATGAGGGGCCTCCCCTCCCAAAATGCTCTTACATTCTTCAGGGCTGAGCCCGAACCTTCTTCGTGCAGGATAAACAGCAGTGACATGCGTTCAGTCGGACATATCACTCACCACGTCTTCTGGGGCACCCTCGGAAGCGTCACTGGCGTCACTGACATCGTCGCCGTCACGGCCAGCATTCCCCTCAGCGCCGGGCACATCCACGACGCCGCCTTCATCGGCGGCCATGACCACGCCGTCATCGTCAGACGCAAAGGCCCTGACGAGGGCGTCAACGTTGTTCTCCACCCACTGCACCAGGTCGCCCCGGACGGCTATGGGCACAGGTGCGATGGCAGCGTCGAAGTTGAAGTGGGGGTCCCTTTCCTGCAGATAGCTGAAGACACGGGAGAAGGCGCGCCCGAGCAAGGCTCGGCTCCTCTCTTCAACAAGCCAACGGGACCTCTTGGAGTGGTTCTCCAGAAGCGTCACCACTCTGGTGAAAAACTGGAGGTTACCGGCGAAGTTGGCCTCATGCGGCTCTTTAGCGGCAGCCTCACATATGTTGCCCCAAGCGGTGTTGGCCCTCTCCCTAAGCGTTCGAAGCATGGGAGCACGCTCATGCTCCAGAACCCTCCGCTCACGGATCTCGTCCTCGTTCCGCTGCGCGATGGCCTCGGCGTCATCAACCCTCTGCTGGAGAAGAATCAGCTCAGCCCGGGAAGAGGCCAGCTCCGCCTGTGCTGCGCCAAGGGCGGCCGCGGAGGAGTCCGCACACCGTGTCACTTCATCCAGTTTGGCCTTGAGGGCTGCGGTCCTTCCCTCAATATCGACCCCGATCAGCCCCAACCTCGCTTCGTGTTCGTGCTCGAGGGCCGAGCGAGCTTCCGCCACGCGGCGGTCGACCTCTTCCTGGACCTGGCTTCGTGCGCAGCAACGTCATCCTCAGCCTGGGCCACCAGGCGCTCCCTCGTCTCCAACCGCTCAAGGTCGAGGTTGCGCTCGGCGGCCTCCAGCGTCAGCGCCTCCTCACACTTCAGAAGCTCCGCCCGGTCAACAGAGGCCCCCTGGATTGACCCAAGGGCCGCCTGACGCAGTTCCACTTGCTGCTCTAGGGAGCTGCTCCAGGCTTGGAGCTCCCGTGCGCGCTCCTCCGCGTTTTCGCATCGTCGGTCTGCTTCCCGGGCCTCCTCGATGGCCTGGAAGCAGGCCTCCCGCGCAGCCGCCAGCGACTCTTCAGCCTTCGCCTTGTCGAGATCACGTTGGCGACGCGCAAGGGCGATGGCTACCTTCAACTTGTGCCTCTCCTCAGCAAGGCGTAGACCTTCGGCCTCGAGGCGCGCGTCCTCGGCAGCGAGCTCTGCCCCGATCCTACTCACCACATCCGCTGCCCCCTGGAGGAACTCTTCGCGAAGGGTGTGACGCTCCCGAGCGGGCCTGAGCACGTCTTCTGCATCACCCCCTTCCGCCGGAGCATGCGGAGGGCACCGAGGCGGCAGGCCCCCTCCAGGCATGGGGCTGGGGGCTGGCGCCCCAGCCATCACCGAATGGGCCCCTCCGGGGGTCCAGCCTGGCGTCGGTCCACCCACGGAGGAGGAGCCAAAGACAGCCTTCAACCATTCACCATCTATGATCAGAGGAGGAACGTGGGGCAGGCCGAACATGCCCTAGGAGGACTCGAGAAGAAAGGGCAGTGGGCGCGCAGGCTCGAGGTGCCCCATGGAACGGACCACTCCACCAACCGGTCCAGCGGCAGGGGAGACGCTCGAGCTCGACGAACCCAGAACCAGCAGAGAAGACGAAGCTTGGGGAGTTGGCTCCCGGGCCGACTCAGCGAATTCGGCAGGGCGGGGCCTGAAAGACCACAATCAGTCACGGGGATAGCAAGGTAAATGAGCGGGGAAGGAAGAAGACTTACTCGTCCATGGCGAAGTACTTCCTGTGCTTCAACAAGAGGCAGGGGCGGTCGCTGCCACCCAAGGCCTCCTTTCTCTTGCGGAGGGCCTCGAAGTCTACGCGGAACCGACCTAAGCGCGCGGCGCGAGGGTTGGCCTGCGATGCGGAAGGAGCGTCAAGATGATCAGCGCCGGAGGAGTCTGCCTGGGGGACGCCGTCAGGCGTCGCCTCGCGAGGAACGACTGGGGCCCCCGGAGCCCTGGCCTCAAGAGCCGTAGGCCGCAACTCCGCGCCTGCCGCCACACCAGGACGGGCTTCAGGGGACGCCGCCTTCAAGGTTTCTCGCGGCGTCGGCACCTCAGCATCAGTCGCCTCAGCTCCCTCTGGTTCTCGTCTCCCCGTTCTGTCGCCTGAGGAGGGATTATTGTGGGCGACAGGGGGAGCCACCACGGCGGCTGGGTTCTCGCGGGGCCCCGTGAGGCCAACCGGGCGCAGCCCCCACTCGTCGAAGTTGGGCATCTGCCTCACAAAATCGGCCCTGCCGGAGCAAAGATACAAGAGGACACCACCACTCTGCAGGTTGCCTGGGGAAGGATCGCCAGTCAAGACCCCAAGCACCGTCCGTAGCGCGTCAGGCGCCAAGTCCTCCTCCTGAAGCCGCATGCGGTCTTTATGCCCCGCAAAATCCCACATCCAGCGAGAGTGGCGCTGAAGAGGAGCAATGCACCATTGGAGGAACTCCTTCACCACCTTTGGTGTTGTCACGTTGAGCGCCCTCAAACTCTGGAAGCGGCGCCAGACGAAGGCAAGCCGGGGGCTCGCGAGCATCTCATGGTCCCAACCCGAGTGGGGAATAGCAGGTGAGGTCGGGAGCGAGAGCAGAGGATTGGGCACTCCGACGTCCACATACATCCACCGCTCTCTGAACCTGGCCTGAGGAGTAGGAAGGCCGAAGTCGATCCCCGAAGCCGCCGTCTCTAGCACGGCGAAGAAGCTCGCGCACCCCGAGCACTAAGTGGGGTCGCTCAGGCGCAAAGAAAAGAAGTGGCGCAGTAGGGCAACGGAAGGAGGAATGCCTATCATCGCCTCGCAAAGAAAAGCAAAGATAGCCAGAAGGGTAATGGACTCCGGCTCGAGGTGCATTATGCGGATCTGATAATGGGAAAGCACCGTATTGAAGAAGGTGGAAAGGGGGGGAACCAGACCCGCCCATAGGGCATCGGCGAAGAATCGAACCTCCATGGCAATCCTAACAAGGGAGGCATGGGATGTAGGCCAAACTGAGGTCCTACCGCACTCATTGAAGATAGTGGCCAAGGTGGAGCGGACCTTGTCCAAAGCTTCTGGATTGAGTATGATCGATCGATCAACGGCAGGAGCCACCGCCGGAGGTGTGCAGGGCGAAAGCGCGGGCTTCTTTCCTTTCCCTTTCTTCGTCGGTGCCATGGTGGTGGAAAGAGGGAAGAACTCAAGCCGAATTGGCGGCGGGAGTTGGAGCTCGAAGAAGAAGGAAAGGCAGGAGGCGAGTAAGCAGCGGAAAGGAGGAACAACTGTGTGCAACTGCGGGTTCGCTTAGCCGGGCGCGTAGCAAGGCGTCATGGGGAA
The DNA here is from genome assembly GCA_032464435.1 of Aegilops umbellulata. Classification (NCBI taxonomy): domain Eukaryota; kingdom Viridiplantae; phylum Streptophyta; class Magnoliopsida; order Poales; family Poaceae; genus Aegilops; species Aegilops umbellulata. Next base: position 239,854,078 of record CP136060.1, read on the forward strand.
GCGCAGTCGCCCACGTCCAATCAACCGCCACGCGGCGCCCAAGGTCGCAGGCTTTTGGGGCCCGCGGCGCTTCGCGCTTGCCCCTTCGCTTCCCTACTAAGCCAAGCCCGCGCGTGCCTTGGGCCCGGGGGCTACTATCGGCGTTCTGGGAACGGGGGTCCCTAGACTTGCCTGCCAGCGGCCTGCGGCGTGGCTCAAGTGGGGGCCAGCACGGCCCATCTTCATCAGCTCAAGCTCAAGACCCTCGCGAGGGGCCAAGCCTCGCGGGGAGGACGACAAGAAGCTTCCTCTGAAGCAGCCTCATCAGGCAGGCTCGCGAGGAGGCGGAGAGATCAAGGCAGGGGTACCTCGCGAGGAGCCCGTGACGCAAGCCATGACGATCGAGACCAGGCGGGCGCTGGCCTGCGCAGTGTCCTTGTTTCCCTTTCGGTGCAAAGGGGGCAAGCACAGGCCAAGGCATCGGGCAAAGGTTACCATTCTGGTGCAACGAGACCAAGACCAGCGGAGCGGCAGGACGGAGGTCACCATGGAGCCCAAGACGGCGTCATCACCAGTGCTTTTGGCAGCCGAAGACCACCTTTGGTCAGGATAACTTGTACTAGATGTTTCCCTTCAAAATGGCCAATTGTTGGCGCCCTTCCCACTCATTATTTGGGGAGAGGCCCATGGCCTCTATAAATAGAGCTAGCCACCACAGAGTAGAGATAGACGGATCGAATCTGGAGCAACCCAGACCAAGTAGAACACATCGCACCAGCTCAAGAACACCCCTCACGAGGCTGTTCTTCCATTGTACTGTTCATCATCAGCCCCTGAGGCAATCCACCACACCACACACTGGAGTAGGGTATTACACCACAACGGTGGCCCAAACTAGTATAAACCTCGTGTCCCTTGTGTTGTTCATCGTTTCCAGCTTAGCTCACGCGAGGAGATTGGACGTAGATTGGTAGAGGAGAGATCTCCGCGCGCACCCCAGAGTTCGAACCTTAAGGGTCTGTCGGAACCCGAAATCCGACAACAACCCATGTGGTTTGGGCTACTGCTCAGGCTTCCAGTAGGAGCCATCAATATTCATTTTCCTCTCGATCCCAACACCCTCTTTCCTAGGGTTTCGGTTCAGGATCTGCTTTTTGAGGACATCGCACAGTGTCTGATGCCCTTTAAGACTTTTGTACATCCCTGTTTCAAGCAATGTCTTCAACCTAGCATTTTCATCAGCAATAGTAGTGGTATCCTCCGCAGAGGGGTTAGTTACCACATCAACAGTTGAAGATATTGCAACAGTAGCAGCAGTAGAACATTCAGCAACAGAAGTAGCGTTATCACGCTCAAGGCATTTTAGACATGGTGGTTCAAATCCTTCCTGAGCAGAACTGATCTGTTTAGCGCGAAGTGACTCATTCTCTTTTTGAAGATCTTCATGAGCCGCTCTCAATTTCTCAAGCTCTTGCTTCCTTTGGAGATAATCATAGGAGAGCTTTTCATGAGTGGTTGAGAGCGTTTCATGACGACTTTCAAGTTCCTGGTACTTAGCATGAATTTTTTTTATGTCTTCAACTAAGGACTGAGAACGGGTCATTTCCGCGTCCAACAGGTCATCACTTTTGTCTAACAGTTTTTGAGTATGTTCCATAGCTTTCTGTTGTTCAGTTGCAATTTTAGCAAGTATTTTGTAGCTGGGTTTGGATTCACAATCAGAGTCATCTTCACTTGATGTTTGAAAGTAAGCATCACGTGATTTTACCTTGGCACCACGTGCCATGAAGCAGTAGGTGGGAGCAGAGTCGTCCTTGTCATTAGCTTCAGCGTTCGTGACGGAGCCATTGTCTTCAGTGTTGAAGATGGACTTGGCAACATAGGTTGTAGCTAGAGCCAGACTTGCAACGCCAGGGTCAGAATCCTCCTCAGACTCCACCTCCGCCTCCTCAGAAGTAGACTCCTCCTCTGAATCCATCTCCTTGCCAACAAAAGCACGAGCCTTGCCAGATGAGCTCTTCTTATGAGATGAAGACTTGGATGAGGACTTGGAAGAAGACTTTGATGATTTGTTCTTATTCTTGTCATCAGAATCATATTCCTTGCTCTTCTTCTTCTTGTTGCTGTTCTCATTGTCCCACTATGGACACTCAGAGATGTAGTGTCCAGGTTTCTTGCACTTGTGACATGTTCTCTTCTTGTAGTCATGAGTGGAAGCTTCATCATTTCTTGAGCTGGATCGTGAAGACTTTCTGAAGCCCTTCTTCTTAGTGAACTTTTGGAACTTCTTCACAAGCATAGCAAGTTCCTTTCCAATGTCTTCAGGATCATCAGAACTGCAGTCAGATTCTTCTTCAGATGAGGAAACAACTTTTGCCTTCAAAACACGAGTTCGGCCATAGTTGGGACCATAGATATCTCTTTTCTCAGATAGCTGAAACTCATGTGTGTTGAGCCTCTCAAGTATATCAGACGGATCGAGTGTCTTGAAGTCAGGGCGTTCTCGTATCATGAGGGCAAGGGTGTCGAAGGAGCTGTCAAGTGATCTCAGTAGTGTCTTGATGATTTCATGCTTGGTGATCTCAGTGGCGCCGAGAGCACAAAGCTCATTTGTGATGTCAGTGAGCTGATCAAACGTGAGCCGGACATTCTCATTGTCATTTCTCTTGAAGCGGTTGAAGAGGTTGCGAAGAACACTGATCCTTTGATCTCTCTGGGTTGAGACGCATTCGTTGACCTTGGAGAGCCAGTCCCAGACTAGTTTTGACGTTTCCAGAGCACTCACACGGCCATACTGTCCTTTGGTCAGATGACCACAGATGATGTTCTTGGCAGTAGAATCCAGTTGAATGAACTTCTTGACATCAGCAGGGGTGACACCTTCACCAGTCTTGGGAACGCCATTCTTGACGACATACCAGAGGTCGACATCAATGGCTTCAAGATGCATGCGCATCTTATTCTTCTAGTAGGGATATTCAGTTCCATCGTAGACGGGGCAAGCAGTGGAGACTTTGATTATCCCTGCAATCAACATAGCTAAAACTTCAGGTGGTTAAACCGAATTACACAGAACAAGGGAGTACCTCGCTCTGATACCAATTGAAAGTGCTAGTTATCGACTAGAGGGGGGTGAATAGGCGATTTTTATGAAAGTCTTCAAAACATGAAAGTTTCGAAGACAAACACAAGAAATGAACCTATTGATATGCAGCGGAAGGTAGACTACACTAGGCAAGCCATAGTCAAGTATTCAATGAAGTGAAAGCACGAAGACTAATAGCAGCTAGGTAGTGAAGATCAGGATGGAAGATAGTATGAAGCCAAACAACGATAGTAGTCACATAGTGAAGTCAAACAGGTAGTTTAAACAGGCAATGACTTCATGAAGACAAACTGTAAGTAAAGAGAGGGAGAGGATAAAACCAGTCACTTGGTGAGGACACAGGAATTGTTGGACCAGTTCCAGTTGCTGTGACAATTGTATGTCTGGTTAGGGAGGCTGAGACTCAACTCAGAAGACCACGTCTTCACCTTATTCCCCTTGAGCTAAGGACACCCAGTCCTCGCCCAATCACTCTGGTAAGTCTTCAAGGTAGACTTCCAAACCTTCACAGACTTCGTTCCTCGGCGATCCACAATGACTCTTGGATGCTCAGAACGCGACGCCTAACCGGCTGGAGGATTCACAGTCCTCGAGTGTAACAAGTCTTCAGGTCACGCGGACAGAAAGACTTCAATGATGCCTAACACTCTTTGGCTCTGGGTGTTTGGGATTTGTCCTCGCAAGGTTTTCTCTCTCTCAAAAGCTTCGGAGGTGGGTTGCTCTCAAACGACAAAAGTCGTGCACTAACCCTGAGCAGCCACCAATTTATGGTGTAGGGGGTGGGCTATTTATAGCCACTAGGCAACCCGACCTGACTTGTCCGAAATGACCCTGGGTCACTAAGGAACTGACACGTGTTCCAAGGGTCAGATTTCAAACACACACAACAACTTTACTTGGGCTACAAGTAAAGCTAACTCATCCAGCTCTGGATAAGATTTGCTCTCATTGTCTTCGCTCGAAGACATAGGATTTTTGGTTGAGCATCATTTCAGTCACTCTGAATTTGTTCACTTGGACCCCACTTAACAGTATGGTGGTTCCTACGACTCAAAAAATAAGAAAAGGAAACAACAAAACAACTAAGTCTTCGTGCTCCATAGTCTTCACGCAATGTCTTCTCTTGTCATAGACTTCAATGTGAATATCTTCACATACCACCATTGTCTTCAATGTCTTCATACATTTTTAGGGGTCATCTCCGGTAGGTAAACCGAATCAATAAGGGACTACTACCTGTGTTATCCTGCAATTCTCATAAACACATTAGTCCCTCAACCAGGTTTGTCGTCAATACTCCAAAACCAACTAGGGGTGGCACTAGATGCACTTACAGAGAGGAAGGATAAATCATCAAGGAGCTACACAAAAAGAAGACATCAAGCTCATGTTGGTGAATGGGTATCCGGCTCCGACTCCGACCATCACTCTAAAAGAAGTTATCACTCCGACTCCGAATATACTCAAGATGAAGGTGTTGCCGGTCTAGCACTTGTGTCAACCAACTCCTACGACATATTTGACTCGCCAAATGAAGGAATTGGAAGATGCTTCATGGCTAAAGGTCCAAAGGTAACACACCTCGAGTATGTTGATTTTAATAGTGATAAAGATGATTTGCTAGGAGATGATGATTTACTTGTTGACAACTCTAGTTATGAGAACTATGATGAACTTGCTATTAATCATGATAATCAAGATAAAATGAATGGCGATGATAACAAGAAGATTGAGCATCTAACTAAAGAACTAAACACTCTTAAGTTAGCTCATGAAACTACCTTGGAAGATCATCGATAACTTTTAAAGACTCATGAGAAGTTACGCTTTGAAAATCTCAACCTTGAGCAAGAGCATGAGTTTTTGAAGGCAATCAATGATGATCTTCGCAAGAAAAGTTCTTCTTACATTGCCAAGCGTTTACTCTTCTCTACTTACATGCCACAAGTTAAATCTAGCAATAAGAACAAGAAATATTCTTTTTCTAGTAGTAACAACAATCATGCTAAATCCAATGTTGTTGCTTCTATTAGTTCTCTTGATTCCACTAATGACTCTCTTAGCCAAGTTACACTTGAGCAAGAAAATAGCTTATTGAAGGGAATTATAGAGAAAGGTGTTTACAAGAGTCTTGCCGGAAGTAAGCAATTTGAGGAAATTGTACGCAAGCAAGGAAGACACCGTAAGAATCAAGGTGTTGGTTTTGAATGAAAGTTCAATGCCAATGGAGTTGAGTGGGAAGAAGATCAATATCCCAAGATGAAGTTTGTTCCTCAACAAGAGAAGTATGATCCTATTTCTTTCCAAGGAACACAAACTCAAGATGATCTTCCACCACAAGACCACAAGCTAAAAGGCAAGGACAAGCTTCAAGAAGAGATTGATGCATTTGAAGAAGCTCCTAAAGCCTTGGTCAAGTGGGTTCCCAAGACTACATCAAGTTACACTTCATCAAGTACGACTACAACTCCAAGGATTCCCATAAAGATGGTGTGGATCCCTAAGAAGAAGAACTAGAGAGTTCTTGAGGGTGACTCCGCCAACATACTTCACTCTTATCATTTTGGCAAGGACAAGTGCAAACAACTTCCATATCTTGCACTAGTTCAAGGAGTCACAAACCCTCTTGTTGGTAAGTCAAGGGACAAGGTAACCTAATGCATTCATGGACATTATCTCTTGTGAACATCACTCTATGTCTATGGGTATCTTTGTTTGTTCCTTGTGGGACTAACCCGTGTAGGTATTGAAAGTGCAACTCACTCCAAAGGATTGCTCCGAATGATCTACATCAACATTGAGCATCTACATCTTCAACACCTACATGAAGTCATCATCGACAAAACCCAAGGTTAGTTCATCCCTCTTAGGGGGGATATCACATCTAGGAGGAGCTTTACTCTAATCAATTGAACTAAAGCAACTCTAATGATGTGAACACAACAATGCTTTATGTAAAGGTGGCAACCCCACTTGTGCTTAAATGATGAGTATGACCTATGATCAAATGTTCTCATTTGACTCCTAAGTCAATATACTCATATATAGATGACCTAGTCATCGCCAAATTGCTTGATAGATGCTAGAGTGATTATGCATGCTTTGTCACATATTTCATTTGTCATTTTATTGCGTGAGCATGTTGGATGCATAATTTACTCATTCGGGGACATCCATTTGTTGTTTTGCTTGTTTGGTTTCTCTTTTGCCAAATGGATGGACAAGAATGCCTAAGAACTCCCTCTAGCTATCTATGCTTTTCTCGTCTCAAACTCTATTCATGCTACATCACAAAGTTTGATCAAGTCAGATTCGAACCACTCTGTGTGAGGAGCACTTGGAGTCTCCAATTCGTCATAGACTTAAACTTCCAAAACCTCTTTGTGCATTTCGGTCTGACCGAGAAATTCATTTCGGTCAAACCGAGTTCACTAAGTTGATCTAGGTTTTCATCTCGGTGCAACCGATTTGAACACTTCGGTCACACCGAGTTGCAGCAACCGCTTGCGATTCTGCAATCTCGGTGCCACTGAGTTGTTCCACTCGGTCACACCGACAGGGTCGGGATATAAATACCCAGGGGCGAGACTTTGGAATTTTTTTCAAATTCTCTCAGCCCGCGCGTGTCCTGCTCTGCCTCCTCTTGTCTCCGGATCATCACCTCACCGCCAACGACCTCCCGCCGTTGGATTCTGCCGCCGTCGACGGAATCTGCTCCGCCGTAGCGAACACTCGCTGTTCTAGGGTAAGTGTTCGACCCCTTGTGCTTTCTTTTTCACTCTGATTCCTAGCACAAGGAAAATGCCTTGTTTCTTGCCACGATTGAGATTAATCTATCCAGCTAAAACTTCCTTAGGTTTATATTGATTCGAAAATTTTAGGGTTAGCTCTCCGCAGAACTCATCTCGGACCGACCAAAATGTAGATATCGGTCTCGCAGGTTCGGCTTAGGCCATTGCACATGCGCTTTTCGGTCTGACCGAAACGTGCAAATCAGTGTGACCAAGTTCAAGATTCTGTGAAACCCTAGCAACCTCGGTGCCACCGAACTGTGGCTCGGCCCGACCGAGTTCACTAGTTTAGGTTCCAAGTGTTGCTTCGGCATCACCGAGTTTGTCAATTCGGTAGCTCCGATATCACTTCTGTAGAGAAATAAAACTAAGATTTTTGACTCAATTTGTTTTGCAAAACCTCTATACTTTGTGATGCTCATCTACTCTACCTCATCTACAACCTATTCACAGGGTCTGCTGACAGTTTGCCTGCAAGATGTCTGATCAAAGTGACAGTCAGAACAGGTCAGAGGAACATGTGCAGATGAGTGAGGGCTCAGATCCCTCTAACACTTCTAATGATGGCAGCATGAGCACTCCAAGCAACTTGCCAAAGGCAGCCACCAGATCTAGGAAGAAGAGAACCTCAGAATCAGAGGATGAGGACTATGTGGCCACTAAGGAGGAAGTAAGTTCCAAGAAGAAGGTGCTAAAGAAGGAGTATGGCACAACTGCTACAAGTAAGCCAGGGCTGAACAAGAAGGCACCTGTTGATAGAGGCGGGGTGTCCCGATCTTTCGATGAGATGATAACTATCAATTTGGTGAAGATGACTTTGACGTTCCGACTACAAACGTGCACGACGTTGCGCCTTAGCAATCGCTAAACCAACTTCGAGAGGTTATTGACCACGCCGGAGCACAATCAACCTGACCACGAAGGTCTATTCCTGCAAGCAATCGAAGAACAAGCAAGAATATGATAAAAGCAATCTGAATATTGCGAGTATATATGAAGTATTGATAATGGTGGGAATCCGTAAGCGGTCTTGGTCTGGTCGTTGGACACAAACGAAGTACACGAAGTTGCAATGGCTAACTTTTAACTAAACAAATCCCAAGGAAATAGCTACTAGGTGGATCTACTTATATAGGAGCAAGGGGTGGCGGCCAAGGAGGTGAGAGGACGTCCCAAGGCAGCCTAAAACCAACCCTAGGTCGTACAAGGCTCATGGGCCCAAGTGGAGGTGATGCAACACCTTTGGAGTTGTTGTTTGACTCGGATTCTGCTGCAGCGTCAGATTGTTTCGTCCATATTCAATGCTCCGGACGAATTTAAAGGTGAATCCAAAAAGAATCCCCCAATTCGGAGTCCGTATGAAAAAGTTCTTGCCGTTTTGAGTCAGGTATGTCTGTGCAGTCCGAATCTGAATTCAGAACGTGAGAGACTTGGACTCTATCTTCTCTTGGCCCAAAAGTGACGTGAAGGGACTTTTTGAACAGCACCTAAACTTCTCTTTTTCCCTTATCTTCATATGTGGATTGTACAAATGTCCCATACACCTGCAATTAGACAAAACACAAAAGTGTGTGAAGTATTTTTGTTCTGGATAATATAAATAGATTATTGAATAGTTGACACTAGAAATCACCTGACAAATATGCATGTATGCAATATTTTTGGTCGTATCCAAGGTAGTGATGTCCTCATCATCCTCCCCTTCTTGAAAATAAAGCCGTCCTCGGCGTTGCTTTATCTGAAATGTGGCTAACAAAAGAGACAATGAGTAACTTTCATAGTGAATAAAATATAAAGCCAAAATATTATCACAAGAAGTAGAAGGTATGAAAGTATTGCAACTCAGTTTGCACATATAAGTGAAGCTCTTATTCATATGAAAAGATTGACAATATTCATCATTAAACCATCCCAATATTGGTGAATAAACTTTACTTGCATAAAATTTACATGCTACAACATGCTTAAATAAGCCAACATGCAATAAGTCATTTGACACAGAATCATCACCAAGATTAGAGGTCATATCAAAATGATTAAACATTGGCACAATTATTTTCAAACGTAGTTGATCCAAATTTGTTTTAGTGTCTGATTCAAATGGTTCTTTCACATCAATGGTTAATTCAATGGGTGCACTCAAAATTCTTGATATTGCAGTTGTTTGATCACATGGCAAAGTCAAATCATCAGCATAATCATCTAAAATAGGTGGTGTGATCAATGTAGTGGCTAGAGCATCACATGGTGTATTTAAATCGACAAGGCATTCATCATTCGCATGCGAAGTTAGAAGATCAATACCTTTGTCATTACCTCGTGTTATCAACTCAGATGATGTTGGAACTCTCGGCAGTGACGGGTCATAATATGGAGCTGATGCAGTTCTCACAACAACGGATGTTGTTGTCATAGTAGGCACAGTGGTAGAAGGAAGGACCGTCTCAACTCCTTGGATGTGCACCTTATGCTTGTTTGTCTTGTGGGCATCACGCCTCTTTATTTCCTGTTCAGCTTTGTAAGCAAGATGAAACAAATGGTCCATATGATAACATTCTTCATGAATTAGTATCTCCTGAATATCACGGTTTAATCCTCCCCAAAATCTATCCATAAAATCTTCTTCACTTTCCTCTAAAAAGGAATGCAACAAGGTAGTTTGTAAATCGTCATAATATTTTCTTACAGTGTCACTACCTTGTTTTAAATGTTGTAGTTTTTTAATCATGCCACGAGTATAATAAACATCGACGAATCTATCTCTCATGACAAGTTTTAAATCATCCCAAGTAGTAGGTACATAATCAGGGTATAACCGACAATGTTCACTCCACCAAACAGTAGCAAAACTAGTGAAAGAACCAACCGCAAGCTTAACTTTTTTACGTTCCGAAAAATCATGGGAAGCAAATATAACATTTATTTCGAACTCCCATTCAATATATAAATCAGGCTTAAAACGACCATTAAAAGGTGGCATGGAAACAAAAACCTGATTGTGCATATTCTTATGCCTTTGCACCTCTTGTGACGGTGGTTGTATTTTCGGAGCTGGTGGCACGTCTCCCACGATTGATGAAGCCCAACTGACTCTAGAACCTGCCATATTTAGTAGAAAAACAAGAAACAAAATCCGAGAATAATGTTCCTATGAACTACTAGGATGTGGTGGTAAAACGCTCACAGTATAGCAAATATCAAAGTCTTACAAGTTCTTACCATGCAGCAAGTGGTGACCGGCAACCAGCGGTGTCAAATAACTCCGAAGATTGAGTAAAGCGATTGCCAGGTGAGCGTATGTATAAACAGTGTAGAAATATGTGGAGCTTGGAAGGCCAAATATATGGTAGCAAAAGATCAGCAATAATCAATTCAGAGATGCAATGTTGAATAAACGCTCAACGACGGTACTGTGCTGGTCCTAGGCTAGACCGGACTAGAGACGCGAGCCTAGAACACTAATGAGGTCACGGTGTAGCACAACTAGCATCAATGAAGTATAGTAAGTAGCTCTGGACAGCAAGATATAAGTGAAGATCACAACGGCAGTAAAGATAATGATGAAAAACAACTGCCAAGCAGGATATACAACAACTCTCTCTCCAACTTTCCTCTTGAAAAGTTTGAGCCAATTTTCTGATAACTTTTTTCAAATAATGCTACTAACTCAAGCTTTCCAATGCAAAAAGAATAACTCAATTCCGAATTGATATGAGGAGTCAAAGAATTCTAAAACTGGCCTGAAAAACTAGAATAAGCTGTGTCCGCGAACTTCGGAGGGCAAAAAGTCCTATTTAGAAGCCGATTTTGAGGTGCCAAATATTGAACTAGCTTATGCAACTATTTAAATGCGGCTCGTCGCTAGCTTTAATTTGACTACTCGTGGAGCCAAAATGGACTTCGTATGAGGAAGTTATGCATGTTTGACTGAACAGTGCACAAAACAGAATCCAATCCGAATTCAACTACGAGATTGAGTCTAGATAGATCCGAATTTTGTTTTTTTTTCTTTTTTTTCCTCACACTTTTTTTCTTTTCCTTTCTCTCTTTTTTTTCTCTGACTTTCTTTTTCTCTGACTTTTTTTCTTTTTTGTTCTCTGTCTTTTTTTCTCTCCCTCTTTCCAAGACAAACTAGATAAGATGCAGATTGGATCAAGCGAAGATGTGAACGACCTCAACTATGATTGTGACAATGAACTATGGGTAGCATGAGGTGAAAATTGATTGATAGTGTGGTGAACAGCGGAAGGGATAACGATGCAGCGGCGACGTGACTAATGTGAACAGAACTCGAAACTCTAAACGAACTAGACACTAAGACCAGCAACTCGACACGACGATGCAATCAATAATTCAATAATGCAAACAATGAAAAGAAAATTGCAAAGGCTCAGACTGGCTTGGACAAAAGGATGAATAGATCTAACTTTTTTGTGGCTTTTTCTTGGACAATAGGTAAGAAAATAAATCTAATCTAGGGGAAACTGGAAATTCTCACCGAGCAACCTGAAAACTGATACCACTTGATAGAGGCGGGGTGTCCCAATCTTTCGATGAGATGATAACTATCGATTTGGTGAAGATAACTTTGACGATCTGACTACAAACGTGCACGACCTTGCGCCTTAGCAATCGCTAAACCAACTTCGAGAGGTTATTGACCACGCCGGAGCACAATCAACCTGACCACGAAGGTCTATTCCTGCAAGCAATCGAAGAACAAGCAAGAATATGATAAAAGCAATCTGAATATTGCGAGTATATATGAAGTATTGATAATGGTGGGAATCCGTAAGCGGTCTTGGTCTGGTCGTTGGACACAAACGAAGTACACGAAGTTGCAATGGCTAACTTTTAACTAAACAAATCCCATGGAAATAGCTACTAGGTGGATCTACTTATATAGGAGTAAGGGGTGGCGGCCAAGGAGGTGGGAGGACGTCCCAAGGCAGCCTAAAACCAACCCTAGGTCATACAAGGCTCATGGGCCCAAGTGGAGGTGATGCAACACCTTTGGAGTTGTTGTTTGACTCGGATTCTGCTGCAGCGTCAGATTGTTTCGTCCATATCTCAATGCTCCGGACGAATTTAAAGATGAATCCAAAAAGAATCACCCAATTCAGAGTCCGTATGAAAAAGTTCTTGCCGTTTTGAGTCAGGTATGTCTGTGTAGTCCGAATCTAAATCCAGAACGTGAGAGACTTGGACTCTATCTTCTCTTAGCCCAAAAGTGACGTGAAGGGACTTTTTGAACAACACCTAAACTTCTCTTTTTCCCTTATCTTCATATGTGGATTGTACAAATGTCCCATACACCTGCAATTAGACAAAACACAAAAGTGTGTGAAGTATTTTTGTTCTAGATAATATAAATAGATTATTGAATAGTTGACACTAGAAATCACCTGACAAATATGCATGTATGCAATATTTTTGGTCGTATCCAAGGTAGTGATGTCCTCATCACCTGCCAGGAGAACTCCTATGTCTAAGGCCAAGCTTGAGAGACACATAGCACTATGCATATTTTTAACTTTTTGGTACTTGTTGCCAAAGGGGAAGAAATATGTATAGATCATAGTCTTAGAGAGAGAGAGAGAGTGTGTTGTTTTGTCTCTCTTTGCATTTTACTTGTTTGAACCTTACTGTGTGTTTGCTTGCTACATTATGTCTTTTGTGAGCTACTGGGATGATCATGTGATTGATCATTTGCTACCTTAATGCTTGTTTGGATGATACTATCTTTTATATCTTATATATGATCATTCACATTGCTTGGTGATGAGTGCATTGTCTTTAATTATTATCATTTTGAGCGCTCCACCAAGATGTATGTGACAAAGAAGAGTGGCCCATGATCCTAACACATTGTGCATTTGCAGTCCAAAGCAAATTTTAAATAATGCACAAATTTAGGGGGAGCTCTTGCTTATCACATACTTCTCAAAGCGACAATGTATTTCAATCTTATTATCATTTGTCGAAGCTTTGATCTATATGTTGTCATCAATTACCAAAAAGGGGGAGATTGAAAGTGCAACTATCCCTGGGTGGTTTTGGTAATGATTAACAACATATAGCTCATTGAGCTAATACTATTTCAAGATAAATATTTCAGAAAAGCTCAATGATTGGCATGGCATGGATTAGAAAGTGGACCCCTCAAAATGCTAAGGACAAAAGATTGGCTCAAGCTCAAAGCACAAGACTCTATATTTTATTTTTAGTGATCCAAGATCACATTGAGTCCATAGGAAAAGCCAATACTATCAAAAGGGGGTGAGGTGTTTGTCGGTGTTCTGGGAACGGGGGTCCCCAGACTTGCCTGCCTGCGGCCTGCGGCGTGGCTCGAAAGGGGGCCCAGCACGGCCCATCTTCCTCAACACAGGACCCAAGACCCTCGCGAGGGGCCAAGCCTCGCGGGGCGGACGACACGATGCTTCCTCGGGCACGGCCTCGTCAGGCTGGCTCACGAGGAGGCAGAGATATCAAGGCGGGGTACCTCACGAGGTGCCCATGACGCAAGCCATGACGACCAAGGGTGCCAGGCGGGCGCCAGCCCGCGCAGTGTCTCTCTTTCCTCTTTGGTGCAAAGGGGGCAAGCGCAGGCGAGAGGATCAAGCAAAGGCACCCATTTCGGTGCAACGAGACCAAGACCAGTCTAACGGTGGGAAGGAGGTCATCGTGGAGCCCAGAACGGCGTCACCACAGGGCCTTTGGCAGGCGAGGACCAACTTTAGTCAGGATAAGTGTACCAGATGTTCCCCTTCAAAATGGCCAATTGTTGGCGCCCATCCCGCTCAATATTTGGGAAGAGGCCCAGGGCCTTTGCCTATAAATAGGACTAGCCACCCCCTGGGTAGAGACACACAGAGGGAGAGAGAGAGAGGAGGGCGGCTGAACTCACTAGCAGTTCATCGTCCTAGCTAAGAACAGACCCTCGCGAGGCTGTTCTTCTTTGTATCGTCCATCATCATCAGCCCAAGAGGCAATCCACCAACCACAAACTAGAGTAGGGTATTACACCAGAATGGTGGCCCGAACTAGTATAAACCCTGTGTCTCTTGTGTTGTTCTTTCTGTAGTTAGATCTCTGCGAGACGGAGAGGTAGAGGGCATAATCTCCGCGCGCACCCCAGAGTTCGAACCTTAAGGGTCTGTCGGAACCCAAAATCCAACATTTGGCGCGCCAGGTAGGGGTGCGCCGGAATTTGTCTTCCACCGCTCCGTTCTCCTCCGACCGTCGCGTCCATGTCCGACGCCCGTCGAGCCCGCGCCAAGCGCCGGACCGCCATCGCTTCCCGCGTCGCCCAGGCGGCCCCCGCCGGTGGGCGTCCTCGTCATTCCCCGTCACCCGCCATCAATGCCGCCACCAGCCCGGCGGGGAACGAGCAGCAAGCGCCACCCCAGCATCTGCCTATGCGACAAGATGACCGCACCGCTACGTCAACACCTTCGGTAGTCGCGGCCCTCCTGGGCGGCTCGCAGGCGCCGCCCACCAGTCGCCACGTCAAGCCGTTTGTCCGGCGGGTCAGCGCCGTTTTCGCATGGTAGGGGGCTCCCTCGGACCAGGTGGCGCGCGAGGTCGGCCTGACCTTCAGCTCGGAGGACCACCCCGCCAACTTGGCTGGCTCGGGCACGCTCCCCATGTTGTGCACCCCCACCATCTGCCAGGTGGCCGTCACTAGAACCCTCGTCGACGGTGGCGCGGGCCTCAGTGTGCTTTCGGTTGAGACCTTCAATCTCCTCTGCATACCCCGGGAGCGGCTGCAACCCAGTCGATCTTTCTCAGGCGTTGGGGGCGGATCATCCAGCTCCTTGGGACAGATCCGGCTCCCAGTAACCTTCGGCACCTACGACAACTTCCGCACAGAGATGGTCGACTTCAACATCGCCCCCATCGGCCTCCCTTACAAAGCCATCCTCGACTACCCAGCGCTGGCCCAGTTCATGGCCGCCACGCACCCGGCGTACAACCTCATGAAGATGCCCGAGAGCAGCGGTGTCCTCACCGTGCACGGGGACACCGGGGACGCTCTGCGGGTACTCAAGCTCGCCTTCAAGACGGCGGCATCAGCATAGCCCGCCGACACAGGGACCCCTGAGCCCAAGGGGGCTGCGCCCGCCAAGAAGAAGCGGTTGTTCACTCAGGACAAGGCAGAAACCAAGCAGATACCTGTCGACGAGGACAGGTCCTCTGGTGCCACTTTCACCATAGGCGCCAACCTCGAGCCTGAGCAGGAGGAGGCCCTAATCAGGTTCCTATGAGCAAATAAGAAAGTATTCGCTTGGGAGCCTGATCAGTTGGCAGGGATCCCCAGGAGCGTCATCGAGCATCACCTCAACGTATGCCCAAACGTGCGCCCCGTGAAGCAGAAAGCCAGGCGGCAGTCCGCAGAGAAGCAGGCCTTCATCGTCCAGGAAACCCGCAAGTTAGAGGCCGCTGAGGTCATTCGCGAGGTCCGATACCCAGTTTGGTTGGCCAACCCTGTCGTTGTGCCCAAGAAGGGGGGAAAGGAACGCATGTGTGTCAAATTCACCAACCTCAACAAGGCAAGCCCGCAAGATCCGTTCCCGCTCCCCTGCATTGACCAGATCGTCGATTCCACCGCGGAGTGCGACTTGCTATGCTTCCTGGATGCCTTCTCTGGATATCACCAGATCAAGATGGCGGTAGAAGACGTCGAGAAGACCGCCTTCCTAACCCCATGCGGGGTGTACTGCTATGCATGCATGCCGTTTGGGCTGCGAAACGCAGGGGCAACCTTTCAGCGGCTGATGCACATCACCTTGGGCCCGCAGCTCGGGAAGAATGTTGAAGCTTACGTTGACGACATTGTGGTAAAATCTCGGGAGGCCAAGACCCTGACACAAGACCTGGAGGAGACCTTCGCGAGCCTTGACGCGGTGAACCTGCGGCTCAACCCAGAGAAATGCGTGTTCGAGGTCCCCTCAGGCAAGCTCTTGGGCTTTCTCCTGTCCCATCGAGGCATCGAGGCTAACCCGGAGAAGGTCAAGGCAGTCGAGGACATGAGCCCGCCGAAGACCCTCAGAGAAATGCAGAAGCTCACTGGGCGCGTGACCGCGCTAGGGCGCTTCATCTCCAAACTGGGGGAGCGAGCGCTGCCTTTCTTTCAGCTAATGAAGAAGAAGGGGCCCTTTGAATGGACTGAAGAGGCAGATAAGGCGTTCCAAGATCTCAAGAGGTACCTGACCAGTCCCCCAGTCATGGTGGCTCCGCGTCCTCGAGAGCCCCTGCTGCTCTACCTCGCCACCACTCCCTACTCTGCCAGCGCAGCCCTGGTGGCGGTTAGGGAGGAGCGCCAAATCAGAACCACAGCAGCAGCTCGAGATAAGGCAAAGCAGGAACGGGGAAGGCCCACAGGAGACGTAACCGCGGCTGAAGAAGAACAGCCGCCGAAGAGTGCACCGAAGGCAGGAGAGGCCACCCGCCTGGACGGTCCACCTCCCGAGGCCGCGTCACCTCGCGAGGCGCCCTTGCCTCCGGAGGACGCCACGAACACTAATGCTCTCAGCCTTCTTGAGCACCCAGTCTACTTTGTCAACACGGTGTTACGGGACGCGAGGGCACGGTACCCTAAGCCTCAGAAGCTCCTCCTCGCGCTACCGGTGGCCTCGCGCAAGCTGCGTCACTACTTCCAGGGTCACCCCATCAAGGTTGTCTCGTCATACCCCTTGGAGAGAGTGCTCAGGAGCCCTAACTCAGCCGGAAGGGTCGCCGAATGGAACATAGAACTACAAGCGTTTCAGCTCAAGTTCAGCACGACCAGGGTCATCAAAGGAGCAGCGTTAGCGGATTTCGTGGCGGAATGGGCAGAGGCACCAGGCCTCAAGGACAATGAGGATCGGTCCCTCTCCCCAGGGAGCGAGGTGCCGGAAGGCTGGGTCATGTACTTCGATGGGGCGTTCTCCAGGCACGGCGCTGAGGCTGGAGCGGTGCTGATATCACCCACTCAGGACAAGCTCTACTACGCCGTATAGCTCTGTTTCCAGCAAGGTGAAAAGGTCTCCAACAACATAGCGGAGTATGAGGGCCTGATAGCAGGGTTGAAAGCCGCAACAGCTCTGGGGGTAAAGCGCCTCACCGTTAAGGGCGATTCGCAACTCCTTGTCAATTTCTCCAACAAGGTGTATGAGCCGAAGGATGAGCACATGGAAGCCTATCTAGCAGAGGTCCGCAGGCTGGAAAAACAGTTCTGGGGGATGGAATTGAAGCATGTGACCCGTGGCACCAATCAGGAGGCCGATGACATCGCTGGACGGGCGTCCAGGTGGTTACCTTAGGAGCCTGGCATCTTTGAAGAGTGGCTCCTCAAGCCCTCGGCCCAGCCGTCATTATCAAACACTGCTCAGCCTCGGGAGGAACTCCCCCAGCCACCTGCCTCAGGAGCCCCGGCCTGTGGCCCTACCTCAGGGGCACGCCTGCTCCTGACTATGGAACCTCAGGAGGAGTGTTGGATCAGGGAACTCCGGAGTTATTTAACACAAGGGGCCCTGCTGGAGAAGGAGGAAGAAGCGGAGCGTGTGGTGCGGCAGGCAATGGCATACTGCATCAAGGATGGAGAGCTCTACCGGAAGCGGCCGAACGACGTATCCCTGCGCTGCATTTCCAGGGAGCAAGGAAAGGAATTGCTGGAGGACATACACGGCGGGGACTGTGGACATCACTCGTCATCACGGACCCTCGTTGGCAAGGCATTCCACAGTGGGTTCTATTGGCCCACCGCACTCAACGACGCCATCGAGCTGGTGAAGGCTTGTGAAGCCTGCCAATTTCACGCCAAACAGATCCATCAGCCGGCGGGAGATCTGCAGACTATACCCCTTTCGTGGCCATTCGCAGTCTGGGGGCTGGACATTCTGGGCCCGTTCCCTCGGGCGCCAGGGGGCTACCGCTACCTCTACGTCTCCATTGATAAATTCACCAAGTGGGCAGAAGTGGAGGTTGTCCGCACAATCCCCGCGGGTTCCGCGGTCAAGTACATCAGGGGCATCGTGAGCCGGTTCGGGGTGCCGAACCGCATCATCACAGACAATGGTTCGCAGTTCACCAGTAACCTCTTCAAAACATATTGTGCTAACCTTGGAACGCAGATATGCTACGCTTCGGTGGCGCACCCGCGAAGCAACGGACAGGCCGAACGAGCCAACGCGGAGGTCCTGAGGGGCCTCAAGACCAGGACATTCAAGAAGAAGCTGGAGGCCTGCGGCAGAGGTTGGTACGATGAGCTCCAGTCTGTGTTGTGGTCCATCCGCACAACCGCGACCAAGCCGACTGGGGAGACCCCATTCTTCCTGGTCTATGGAGCCGAAGCAGTCCTCCCTCACGAGGTCAGACGTCGCTCCGCGCGGGTCCTAGCGTTCGATGAGGCGCAGCAGGACGCCATCTGGGGGATGGACCTTGTACTGGGGGAGGAACACCGCCGAGAAGCCGCGCTGCGAGCGGCGAGGTACCAACAGGCGCTACGACGATATCACTGCCGCAACATCCGCCCCAGGACCCTCGAGGCCAGGCTCCGTGCGCTTGGAGACTCAGGAGGGGGAGCCAATCCAGAACGCATGGAACATCCAGCACCTCCGGAGGTTCTACCCCTAAAAGGCCCAGAGCCTGTGAAGAAGGCAAACGCCTGTGAAGATTATCCCTTTTTGGAAAAGGCCCAGAGCCTGTGAAGAAGGCAAACGCCTGTGAAGATTATTCCTTTTTGGAAAAGGCCCAGAGCCTATGAAGAAGGCAAACGCCTGTGAAGATTATTCCTTTTTGGAAAAGGCCCAGAGCCTGTGAAGAAGGCAAACGCCTGTGAAGATTATTCCTTTTTGGAAAAGGCCCAGAGCCTGTGAAGAAGGCAAACGCCTATGAAGATTATCCCTTTTTGGAAAAGGCCCAGAGCCTGTGAAGAAGGCAAACGCCTGTGAAGATTATCCCTTTTTGAAAAAGGCCCAGAGCCTGTGAAGAAGGCAAACGCCTGTGAAGACTATCCCTTTTTGAAAAGGCCCAGAGCCTGTGAAGAAGGCAAGTGCCAGTGAAGCTCATTACCCCTAAGAAGAAAGGCCTGGAGCCTATGAAGAAGGCAAACGCCTGTGAAGCTCGCCGCCTGTGACACTCTCACGTAATAATGAGTGGGGCTGTACACGCCCCGGAGTCTCAGGAGCGCCGGCCTCAGGCCCTGGGGCTCCCTCCCACGCCCAGTGGCAGCACTTATCTCCACGCTGGTGAGAAGACGTCGAAGATAGATTAGGTGCCGGACGCGGCTTTTTCATTTGCTTTCCGCAGTTGGCTTGCTTTGTTCGCAGTTGAAGTCTTATTGGAATTATTGCCAATGTTGGTTTATGTTTCGTCGATTTTCACTCCCCCGTTTTGATTCCTCTTACGAAAGGCATCGCGAGGGAGGGCAGCTGAGCGCCCTCGCAAGGATTCCTGTTCTAAATCATTCTGGAGTTTCACGACCCGGGTCCATTGCGGGAGCACCCCTCCCGTCCGTGCCCCTCGGATATCGCGACACACACACAGGGCCTGGGTCGGTCGCCCCCCCACGGCTGGGGCCGGGAACTATCTACGTGCAGACACACAGCTGAAAAGCGCGAAAATGAAATCAAGGTAATTGTTGACAGCAATAACCCCCAACACGCCCCCGCGGGGCTCCATGCAGCTGTTTTCTTTTACGCAGGAAACAAAAGGGAAAGAAAGGACAAGCCCGGCGCGGCTCGCCTCACACCAGCCAGCGGAGGCGACTCGGGATGCCTCCGGGGCTCAAGCGGACTCCCTCTTGCGCTTCATCGTGGCGCGACGGTGGGCGGACGGATCGCCGCCTCCCAAGCAGGCTCGACGGCGTGGGGGCTGACTGCGGCCACCACTGGAGGAGTCGCTTGAAGAAGAGTTGATGAAGCTTGGGGAGCCTCGGGCGCCACCAACCGCGCCTGCGCTATCCTCTCCATCGTCGTCAGGGCTGGGTCCCCGACCGCGGTCGTCGTCCTCGGGGCAACACCCTGCGCGGCGACCATCTTCCCCAGACACCCTCACGTAGAGGGTGGCATCGCCATCGAACCTAAAGTGCAGGGTGCACCGGCGCCCCAGGCCGCGAGCATGGGCAAATACCTGCCAGCCACGAGTTAAGGCCAAGCTCCCAGTGGCAGAGACCTCCAGCACCGCCCATGAAGACCGGCTGCAGCAGCCGTCCGCCTGAAGCCAGAGGCCACCCGGGGCACCAGCCGGGAGATCACCAAGGAGGAAGCGAGGGAGTTGGAGCCGGGCGCTAGTCGGTTCCGCCGACCAAATGACGAACTCCGGCAGCACCTGCGCAGCGCGAAAGCGCGGCCTGGGGGAGCGCGCGACCAAGGCGCGTCCCCCGGTCGCGGCGGCTCGCCCGCCACCACGCTGGGAACCGTCCCCACGACCGCGGGACGCTGCCAAGGCAGCCACGGGATGCTTCCGAGGGCGCCCACGACCACACTTGGGTGGAGAAGAAGCAAGCTCAACCTGGTAGGCTTTCCCCTTCTCCAGAGCCAAAAACCTCCTCGACGGGGCCATGGAGGAGAAGGAGAAAGCAAGGAGAGATGGACTGGAAGGGCATGCGCGGTGCCGTACTTATAGCCGGCGAAGGCCAACCGTCGGCCTCCACGATCGCAGGTAATCATAACACGATTTGCATGTAGGGACTTGTCCAATCCGAGCGATCATCGAGGCGTCGTGGGGAAGCGGAGGCGCCCACGTCCAATCAACCGCCATGTGGCGCCCAAGGCCGCAGGCTGTTAGGGCCCGCGGCGCTTCGCCCTTGCCCTTTCGCCTCTCAGCACGGCCAAGTCCGGGCGCGCCTTGGGCCCGGGGGCTACTGTCGGCGTTCTGGGAACGGGGGTCCCCAGACTTGCCTGCCTACGGCCTGCGGCGTGGCTCGAAAGGGGGCCCAGCACGGCCCATCTTCCTCAATACAGGACCCAAGACCCTCGCGAGGGGCCAAGCCTCGCGGGGCGGACGACACGACGCTTCCTCAGACACGGCCTCGTCAGGCTGGCTCACGAGGAGGCAGAGAGATCAAGGCGGGGTACCTCACGAGGTTCCCATGACGCAAGCCATGACGACCAAGGGTGCCAGGCGGGCGCCAGCCCGCGCAGTGTCTCCCTTTCCTCTTTGGTGCAAAGGGGGCAAGCGCAGGCGAAATGATCAAGCAAAGGCACCCATTTCGGTGCAACGAGACCAAGACCAGTCCAACGGTGGGAAGGAGGTCATCGTGGAGCCCAGAACGACGTCACCACAGGGCCTTTGGCAGGCGAGGACCAACTTTAGTCAGGATAAGTGTACCAGATGTTCCCCTTCAAAATGGCCAATTGTTGGCGCTCATCCCGCTCAATTTTTGGGAAGAGGCCCAGGGCCTTTGCCTATAAATAGGACTAGCCACCCCCTGGGTAGAGACACACAGAGGGAGAGAGAGAGAGGAGGGCGGCTGAACTTACTAGCAGTTCATCGTCCTAGCTAAGAACAGACCCTCGCGAGGTTGTTCTTCTTTGTATCGTCCATCATCATCAGCCCAAGAGGCAATCCACCCACCACAAACTAGAGTAGGGTATTACACCACAATGGTGGCCCGAACTAGTATAAACCCTGTGTCTCTTGTGTTGTTCTTTCTGTAGTTAGATCTTTGCGATACGGAGAGGTAGAGGGCATAATCTCCGCGCGCACCCCAGAGTTCGAACCTTAAGGGTCTGCCGGAACCCGAAATCCGACAGTGTTGCTTAATGAGTTACTTGCTCAAAATGCTTAGTGATATGCTCCAAAAACCCTCAACTACTTTCTCATATCCACATATGTCCCAAACCAAAAGTCAAACTCGGCCCCACCGAAACTTTCTATCCAGCGCCACCGAGTTCTCTTGACATAGCCACTGCCACAAACCCTAGTCACTTCGGTCTCACCGATAGGGATCTCGGTCTCACTGAGATGGGATTGGAAACTCTCTGTTTCCCTTCGTAACGTTTCGGTCTAACCGAGATGAGCGATCGGTCCCACTGAGTCTGCAATACAAACTCTCTGTTTCCTTTTCGTAACGCTTCAGTCCCATCGAGACGAGCGAATCGGTCCCACCGAGTTTACCTGACCAACTCTCTATTTGGTTATTACCAAAATCGGTCCCACGGAGTTTGAGTAATCGGTCCAACCGACATTACGTTATGCCCTAACCCTAATGAAATCGGTCCCACCGAGTTGACATGTCCGTCCCACCGAAATGCCTAACGGTCACATATGTACTGAATCGGTCCGACCGAGTTTTCTGATTCGGTCCCACCGAGTTTGGTACAATGTGTGTACCGGTCAGATTTTGTGTGGAGGCTATATATACCCCTCCACCCACTCTTCATTCGTGGAGAGAGCCATCAGAACATGCCTACACTTCCAACATACATTTTCTGAGAGAGAACCACCTACACTTGTGTTGAGGTCAAGATATTCCATTCCAACCACATAAATCTTGATCTCTAGCCTTCCCCAAGTTGCTTTCCACTCAAATCATCTTTCTACCAAATCCAATCCTATGAGAGAGAGTTGAGTGTTGGGGAGACTATCATTTGAAGCACAAGAGCAAGGAGTTCATCATCAACACACCATCTATTACGTTTTGGAGAGTGGTGTCTCCTAGATTGGCTAGGTGTCACTTGGGAGCCTCCTTCAAAATTGTGGAGTTGAACCAAGGAGTTTGTACGGGCAAGGAGATCGCCTACTTCGTGAATATCTACCCTAGTGAGGCAAGTCCTTCGTGGGAGATGGCCATGGTGGGATAGACAAGGTTGCTTCTTTGTGGACCCTTCATGGGTGGAGCCCTCCGTGGACTCGCGCAACCGTTACCCTTCGTGGGTTGAAGTCTCCATCAACGTGGATGTACGATAGCACCACCTACCGGAACCACGGATAAAAAATCTCCGTGTCTACATTGCGTTTGCTCCCTCCAAACTCCTCCCTTTACCTTCATATGCAATTTGTTTTACATTCCGCTGCTATAGTCTTAGAATTGCATGTGTAGGTTGATTACTTGATTTGTGCTAAGTTGCTAAAATCTGCCAAGACTTAAAATTGGGAAAAGGCTAGATTTTTATTTGGTCAAGTAGTCTAATCACCCCCCTCTAGACATACTTCCGATCCTACACAAGGCCGAGCCCGCGCCCGCGCCCGCACCGGTTTCTAGCTTCACCATGGCACAGGCCCAGGCGCACTATGAGGCCGTCATGGTGGAGGAGAAGCAGCCGACGTGGCTTTCCACCGATGTCCGAGTACCAGATACTGCAGGAGGAGTACTGGTATAACCTCCTACTCCTTGAGTATGTCGCCACATCCATGGTCACGGAGAATCCGGGCTTCCTGTATGAGCAACGCCCGTGACATCCGCTGAGAGCGATGGTGGCTGCACGTCCTGTTGGCGGACACCAACGCCATGTTCATGGGGATTGATGCGGAGGCGGACGTAGAGGCGGATCAGATGATCACGGACGAGAACGCCTATGCTGACAGCTTCATGTCTGTCGTGACCGGCAGCAACAACCTCAGGGCTGGCCCATCAACCTAGATCGTAGACCTCACCTCGACCGACAACGTCTTGGCGCTGGACTATGACAAGGAAGGAGAGAACATGAGAGACAAAGGTGTTTGTGTGCCATGTGGGTACATCTGTGGTCCATGTCTTACTCTTCCACACCAGCGACCCACAACTTAACTTTCCAGAACTCATGACCGGCAAAGATGCTGGACATGGGGGACTGTCGGTGTACTAAAATAGGGGTACCTTAGTACCCCAAACTTGTGCACGGGCAGTCGTAGCACCCCGCGGCAAGGCTTGCCAGGCGATCGCCAAAACTCTCCATGGTCCCTTTTTGGGCCATCCAAGAAAAAGTATTTAAGCCAAGGCCCCGGCAGGAGGAGCTTGCCGGGAAGACCACCCGAAGAGAGCAAGGCCCCCGGCAAGAGGAGCTTGCCGGGACGGCCGCTCGGAGCACAAGGCCCCGGCAAGAGGAGCTTGCCGGGAAGGCCGACCAGGGCACGACAAGAGACTTGCTGCGACGCGCCACGCGTCCCGGCAAGGACCGGTGAGCAACAAGCTCCCGGGCGCGACAAGGCATCAACCGCGGCAAGGCGCTTGCCGCGGCAAGTCACCACCCCGCGCCTGCGTTCCAGCTCATCCACCCACGCGTCGCTCTGGGGCCATTCCAGGCGTACGTGGCGAGAGGCTGCGCAGCCAGGGGCATGCGGTGGCGAAGCAACGCTGACAGGGTAGCCGTCGTGGCAAACGGTGGTGCCCCTGACGGTCCCTTTTCTGCACTGTTTGGGCGACCCAGACGGGCATTTAATGCCCTTGTCCCCTGCCGTCAGAGTTAGGTATGATAGCACTGTGCAAACAGCTGTACCCAACACAGCGTTTTCCAGTTTTACCCCCGCCTACGTTGCCACCTGTGGGTAACCCCTTGCGCATATAAAAGGAGGCCCCATGCGCAACGTGAGAAGGAGGGAGAGGGAGGAGACCACTCATGCTCGGTCTGATTAGTTGCCTGAGTGTACTGTAGCACTCAGCGCTCCCAAGAACACAATACAAACCACAAAGCAGCAGTAGGGTTTTACGCATCCGTGCGGCCCGAAGCTGGGTAAACCCCTTGTGTGCATCGCCTCGATCCGCTCTTCGTGCGACCTCCGCCCCTCGCCGAACCAGAAAGGGGCTCGGTCCCCATAGGTGTTCGTGGAGGCAGATTTCCCCTGACATCTTTGGCGCGCCAGGTAGGGGGCGTCGAGGTTGTGTGAACCTGATCCGGCGTCTGCACAGGCTAGATCTCCATCATCTTCATCGACATGCCACCGAAGAAGAAGGCTCCGGAGGTGGCTGGTCCGTCCGCGTCGAACCCACCGCCCCTGGAGCAAACGGGTGGTGGGGACGGCACCGGCGGCGGAACGGGCGTCGCCGAACCAGCTCATGGTGCCACGGCGTCCGAACATGCACCGCGCCCCTCTCAGGAGGCACGGGACCAGCACCGTCTTGGCACCCACGGTACCATACGCTCGCTGGACCTAGATCGAGCTGGCGGATCCCAGGGTGCTCAAGGCCAGCATACACACCAACGTGCTGGCGCGAGCGTGGCGCGACTGCCTGGTCCGGGTGTTGCTCCTTCTAACGTAGTTAGAAGTTCGAGCACATCCCGCTCCACGCGCCACTCGCCACCACTGCCCACCACTCCAGCAGAAGCTCTAGCACAAGCTCAACTGCTCCTAGACTACGCTCCAACGGCGGACAAGCTCGACGACTGGAGGGCCATGATACAGAGTCTCATCGGCTTCGCTAACGGCGACACCCCGTGGCAGCATAGTGCGTCGCAGCCACGGCAGGTCGGCCAGGCGAGAACCGATGGCGCCAAGACCGGTGGGGGTGCGACCACCGTGCATTCCCCGCCCCAAAGGCCAAGATCGCCGACTCGCCGGAGCCATCACGACAACGACTCCACCGCGTCGTCAAATCCGCGAACTCGTCGCGATCAACGCCAAGTTCTTCACGAACAAGAGCAAGAGGACGCTCGTACGCGCATCGAGCGTCGGAGAGAAGCGCGGCGTCAATCAGACCAGCGTGCTGGGCCCTCCGTCGACATGCATGCGCTGGGGGGACCAGGCGACCTGCCGTACGCGGTAGGCTGCCCTGCGTTCAATCGTGAGTTGCGGCAAGTCCAGTGGCCCAGCACGAAGAATTTCAAGCCAGACGTACCAGAGAAGTACGACGGCAAGTCGCATCTGTCGGAGTTCCTCAGCATCTACACCATTGCGGTGCAGGCTGCTGGAGGGCGAGACGACAAGATCCTTGCCAACTACTTCCCGCTGGTACTCAAATCCAACGTCAGATCCTGGCTCATGCACTTGCCGGATAACTCCATAACCTCCTGGACAGACTTGTGCCATCAGTTTGTTGGCGCCTTTACAGGCGGCCACAAACCCCATGGCCAAGCGAGCGACCTTCATCTGCTCGTCCAGAAGGAAGGGGAATCCTTGCGCAAGTTCATCCAGAGATTCAGCCGCGTACACTACAACATCCCAGACGTCCACCCTGCCGCGGTCATCAGCGCGTTCTATCAGAACGTGCGTAACCGCAGGATGCGGGAGGAGATGGCGATGTGCAAGATCAAAGACGTCAGCGAGCTATATGCCCTGGCCGACAAGTGTGCACGTGCTGAGGAAGGAAGGAAACTACCCGGAGAGAACACTGGAGCAGGAGAATCTGACAGTGAGGATACCGCCCCGGCAAGGAAGAACCGGCGGCGGAGCAACAAGAAGAAGAAGAGCCAAGAAGTACTGGTTGTTGAGCAGTCCGGCGATGAAGGCGCCGCCAAGAAGGCCCAGGTTGGTAGCTCCGGCAAGGAGGTTGCCGGATGCGCCAACTGCCAGGCTGTGGTGGTCGCCGACAAGCGGGACGGCACCAACAAACAGTACTGCAAGATCCACCGCACCAAGGGCCATGACCTCCAGAGCTGCAAGCAGGTCGAGCGGCTCGTCGAGCTGCAAAAGGCTGAGTACGAGCGGCGCGACAAGGAGAGAGCCCGGGGAGGTGGCGGAGGATCAGGCACGAAGCGCCACGGCCAGGGAGGACGCCGCGACAAGGACAAGCAGCGGCAAGCAGACAGACCTCCCCGCGGCCGCGACAAGAATGAAGACGACGACGAAGACGAAGACATGGATGATGTCGAGACCAGTGAGCAGGAGTTTCAGAAATCCACAGAGGTCTTGTGCGTAGACGGCGGTGCTTCTCTGCATACTTCTCACCGCCAGCTCAAGCAGTGGGCGCGGGAAGTCAATGCAGCGGAACCACCCGTCGAGTCGCGCAAGCCTCTGAAATGGTCCAGCACGCCTATCATCTTCGATATTGAGGACCACCCTGACCGCACAACTGCGATCGGGTGCTTGCCGATGTTGGTCTCACCAACAGTCCGTAACCTCAAGGTCACTAAGATGCTAGTCGACGGCGGGGCCGGCTTGAACCTGATCTCCTCCGCTGTGCTCCAGAAACTCCAAGTCCCCGACAGCGAGCTCGAAGAGACCGGCACGTTCCAAGGAATCAACCCGGAAAGGAGCAAGCCGAAGGGGAAGATAACGTTGCCAGTGACATTTGGCAGTGAGCTGAACTTTAGGACAGAGAGGATCACTTTTGACGTTGCCGATTTTCCATTGCCCTACAATGGAATTCTCAGCCGTCCGGCGCTCGCCAAGTTCATGGCGGCCTCTCACTACGCATACAACATGCTCAAGATGCCAGGCCCGATAAGCGTCATCTCTGTCCCCGGCGACAAGAAGGATGCCCTTATCTGTGCCGACAAGATCTACCGGGAAGCAGCAGCCGCGACGGATCACAAGCCACTTGCCGCTGAAGCTCCCGGAGGGAAGAAGAAGACCAAGCCCGGCAAGTGCTCTGGTGCCCACTCCGACAAGCGCACCTCTTTGGAGTGCTGCGCTACCGTCGAGGACGCGCCATCGAGCTCCACCGGCAAGAGTAAGAAGTCAATGGCAGCCCCGCCAACGACCAAGAAGGTGTCCGCCAAGGAGGACGGCACTGGTGGTACCTTCACCATCAGTGCCACTCTCGACCCCAAATAGGAAAGCGCGCTCGTTGCTTTCCTGCGGGCGAATGTCGATGTGTTTGCCTGGCAACCATCTGACATCCCCGGTGTTCCCAGGAAAGTGATTGAGCACCACCTCGCCGTCTGTCCTCATGCGCGGCCCGTCAAGCAGAGAGTCAGGAAGCAAGCGGTGGAACGCCAAGAGTTCATCGCGGAAGAGATCAAGAAGTTGGAAGCGGCAGGCCTCGTCAGAGGTGTACTCCATCCGACGTGGTTGGCCAATCCTGTTGTCTTGCGCAAAGCAAATCGGAAATGGAGGCTTTGCATCGACTTTACTGATGTTAACAAAGCTTGTCCCAAAGATCCCTTTCCCTTGCCGCGCATTGACCAGATTGTTGACTCCACGGCCGGATGTGACCTGCTTTCATTTCTTGACGCATACTCAGGGTACCATCAGATCTTCATGGCTAAAGAAGATGAGGAAAAGACCGCGTTCATCACTCCATGTGGCACGTACTGTTTCGTACGGATGCCTTTCGGTTTGAAGAATGCCGGTTCGACGTTTGCGAGGGTTGTCCATACCGCTTTTGAGCCGCAAATCCACAGAAATGTGGAAGCCTACATGGATGACATAGTGGTCAAAAGCAGGAACAGGGCAACCCTGATTCAAGATTTAGAAGAGACCTTTACGAACCTGCGCAGGATCAGCCTCAAGCTCAACCCCGAGAAGTGCGTGTTTGGAGTCCCTTCCGGCAAGCTTCTCGGGTTCTTCGTGTCTCAGCGAGGAATCGAAGCCAATCCAGACAAAATCAAGGCCATCGAGCAGATTGAAGCACCAACACGCGTCAAGGATGTACGAAGGCTTGCCGGCTGCGTCGCAGCTCTCAGCAGGTTTATTTCCAAGTCTGCAGAACGCGCCCTGCCATTTTTCAAAGTTTTGAAAAAGGCGGGTCCAGTAAAATGGACTCCGGAAGCGGAGGCTGCGCTGCAGGACTTGAAGAAATACCTGTCCTCCGCTCTAATACTTGTCGCGCCTAAACCACAAGAGAAGTTGCTGCCGTACCTGGCGGCAACCAATCAAGTGGTTAGTGTTGTGTTAGTAGCGGAGAGGGAGGCGGATGATGAGCTGGCAACCGCGGCAAGCGCGTCCAGTGACAAGCAAGAGGCTTCCCCGACAAGCTCTGGCCCCGACAAGGACGAATCTGCGCAGGAGCAAGTGGAGGTGCAGAAGAAGAGAATGGTGCAGCGCCCAGTTTACTTTGTCAGCTCCCTTCCGCAGGGGGCTAGGTCAAGGTACTCTGGTGTGTAGAAATTGCTTTTCGGCCTTCTCATGGCCTTGAGAAAGCTGCGCCATTACTTCCAAGCACATGAGATTACAGTTGTCACCCGCTTTCCGCTGAAGAGGATACTGCAGAATCCAGAAGCAACAGGCAGGATTGTCGAGTGGGCACTGGAACTGTCAAGCTTCGGTCTCAAATTCGAGAGCACTTCAACTATCCAAAGCAGAGCATTGGCGGAATTCATAGCAGAGTGGACACCGACACCAGACGAAGAGATCCCAGAGACGAGCATCCCCGTCAAAGAAGCAAGCAAAGAGTGGCTGATGTATTTTGATGGTGCTTTCTCGCTGCAAGGCGCCGGTGCTGGCGCGTTGCTTATCGCGCCCACCGGAGAGCATCTCAAGTACATAGTCCAGATGCACTTCCCCAAGGAGCAAGCAACCAACAATACTGCAGAGTATGAAGGTTTGCTCGCCGGTCTCAGGATCGCGGCAGAACTTGGGATCAAGAAGCTCATTGTCAGGGTTGACTCGCAGCTTGTCGTCCGCCAAGTGAACAAAGATTACCAGAGTCCGTTGATGGAAGCGTACGTTGATGAAGTGAGGAAGCTAGAAGAGCGCTTTGACGGCCTGCAAATGGAACACATTCCAAGAGCTGAGAACGACATCGCTGATGGCCTGTCAAAGTGCGCAGCACTTAGGTTACCTGTGGAACCAGGAACCTTTGTGCTCAAGCTGACTCAGCCATCCGTAACACCATCAACCGGACAGAGCAAGAAGAGGAAGTTGGTCTCCGGCGACTATCTTCCGGCAGAGCTCCCCGGAGCCGCCGCCAAGAAGGTCCCCAAGATCGACGCCAAGAGCGCTGAGGAGTCGTCTGCTCCGGCAAACCCCAGGGTTTGTTCCGTAGAAGCAGGCGCTCCCGGCAAGTTTTGCCCCGGCAAGCTTGCCGGGGAACGTCAAGCTCCGGCTGAGCCCCAGATCCTCGCAGTAGAAGCGGACGTTCCCGCAGCAGCAGATGTGCCTTCAGTCCTTGTTGTCGAGCCACAGGCTCCAGCATGGGCGCAGCAGACTGTCCATTTCCTCCAGAACGGAGAACTTCCCGAAGAACAAGAAGAAGCGGAAAGAGTAGCCCGATGCTCGAGTATGTACCAGTTCGTCGACAACACGCTGTACAGAAGGGGGCGCAACAGTGTGAAATTGAAGTGTATTTCCCGGGAAGACGGACAAAAGCTGTTGGCAGAGATACATGGAGGCATTGTGGCCACCACATTGGCGCAAGAGCACTTGCCGGCAAAGCGTTCCGGCAAGGTTTCTTCTGGCCGACATGTAACGCCCCAGATGTAGCTTGCCATATTTGTATTCTAACTCTTGCCATTTCCGGCTATGTGTTATGATATTCCCTCCGTGGTTGGGTTCTCTCTGTTTTGCATTTTGGTCAGGTCATGCATTTCATATCATGTCATCATGTGCATCGCATTTGCATATGTGTTCGTCTCATAAATCCGAGCATCTTTCCCGTTGTCCGTTTTGCAATCCGGCGCTCCTATGTGCCCCGGCGTCCCCTTTTACATTTCTTCGTGAGCGGGTATTAAACTTTCTCAGAATGGACCGAGGCTTGCCAAGCGGCCCTGGTATAGCACCGGTAGACCGCCTGTCAAGTTTCGGGTCAATCAGAGTTCGTTTGGTACTCCAACGGTTAACCGGGTAACCGTGAAGGCCTCGTGTGTGTTGCAGCCCAACACCCCTTCAAAACAGCCCAATAACCCATCTAAGTCACTCCCATGTCTTCCGCCGTTCGATCACGATCGCGTGGCCGAAAACCGCTCTCCATTTGGAGCTCCCTAGCTCCTTCTACCTATAAAAACACCTCCCCCTCCTCCATTCACGGGCAAATTACCCGAACCCTAGTCCAAATCCGGCCCGCGCGCCGCCGGACGTGTCCGGGCGCGCCGAACGCCGTCCGCCGCCGCCGCCTCGCCCTATCGCTGCCCGCCACGTGGGCATCTCCTCCGCCCCGCGCCACCGGCCCGCTCCGGCCCGGGTCGGGCCCTCCCCGGCCCGCCGCTGCCCGCGTGTCCCCGCGCCTCCCCGTCGCCGGGCCCGAGCCGCCGCCCCGCCGAGCGCCGCGCCTCTCCGCCGCGAGCGCCGCGCCGGAGCTCGCCGCCCGCCGCCGCCCACCGCGTCGGGCGCCGCCTCCGCCCGCCTCCGCGCCGGACCCCGCGCCTCCGCCGCCGCGCCGGATCCGCAGCTCGCCGCCGCCTCCGCGCCGTCCCGCCGCCTCCGTGCCGTCCTGCCGCGCCGGCGTCGCCGCCCACCTCCACGCCGGCCAGATCCGATCGGCCTCGGTTCGCGTGCGCGCTAGGGTTGACTCGCCCCCCCCCCTCAAGTTTTCTTCTAAGTCCTCATATTTTTACATTATCATCTCATGTTCGACCTGCCATAACTTTGCATCCGTAGCTCCGTTTCGCACGTATAATACGTCAAATTGTTCGCCTCGAAGATTACATCATTTTGTTCCATTGCATCATTTTCATTTGAGGTCATATTGATGCCCGAAATGCTGTTAGAAGAGGGCAAGTTGATGTTAGTTGCTGGATCTTATCTGAACATGCACTTTTGTCATTTTTGCCATGATTGATGTGTACCTCCTATGAAGTTGAGTCCTATATGAGTTTTGTAATATGCCATGTTAAATTTCCAGAGAATTTTGCCATGTATTTTTGTGATCTATGTGGTGACTAGCACAAGCATGCAAACTAGGTCACTTGATGTTGCTGATTTCAGAGACTTAGTGATTTCACCAAGTCCCTGACTGCTGTTATTTTCATGCCATGTATTCATGTTGTTTCTGAGAGATCCATGCATAATTTGAGCATAATCAGTAAGGGTGTTTTGAACTTGAGTATTTTCTCAATTAATACATGCCTTTGTTTGCAATTATGGAGTGCCTTAGCTTGAGGAAATCGAGCTCTACTTTTGCTTCAAAATGTTGCTGGCAGATTGTTTACGTGTTATTCGATTTTGCCAAGCTTGGTGTAGTTGATCCTTGCATGCTATGATGTTATTCTTGCCATATCTAGTTACTATGCCATGTCTTATTGATGTATATATGCTTAGTTTATAATGAAATTCTCTGTAGTGAGTGCATCGAGCTCATGAACATGCCTAGTCGTTATTAATTTCTACCATGTCCAGTTTTCTACTAAGTCTGAGACCTGTAACGAAACTTGCTTATTTGACATGGGTATAATCATATTTTCTGGTCCTTTTTGGCTTATGGTCAGTAAGGGACTTTTGTCAAGTGCTTTGAGTAGATTCATGACATGCCTTACTCTGCTATGTTCTGATCTAGTAGCATGTTGTTTCATTGCTCTGAACATGTCATCCTAATGTTAGTTTCTGCCATGTTAATTTCACCAAGTCTGTGAACCTGTTATCTTTTGCACTTTTGCCGTGCTTGTTTGAGCCTGCTATGTTGTGATTTAGCCGTAGCTCAGTGTTCATCTTTTGTCGTGCATCTTGTGTAGATTACTGTCATATGTTTTGTTGCCATGTTTGTGTGCAGTAGCTTAATTATTTGTTGCTTGCTAAGTAGCATCATGCTGTTAATGGCAGATTCGTGTCATTCTTGTATTGCTTGCCATTTGCAAACCGTGCATCCGATTCCGGTGATCTTTATATCGATTTCAACCGAAATCACCTCATCTATCTAGTGGCATGCTTGGTTTGCCAATATTATGCCTTTGTTCATCCTTGTCCTTCCGTAGCACGCATACGCATTGCACATCACCTCTCGCATATCATTGCCATGTATTGCATCATATGGCTTGCGCATTGCATCGTGGTTGATTTTGGTTCCTTTGCTTGTTCTCTTGTCTTGGGTAGAGCCGGGAGACGAGTACGTGAACGAGGAACCTGTTGAGAACGCTTTCGAGGACCAAGCTTTCGACAACTCTGAGAACCTCGCAGGCAAGATGACCATACCCTCGAAATCACTTCTATCTTTGCTTGCTAGATTGCTCGCTCTTTTGCTATGCCTATGCTATGATACCCACCACTTGCTATATCATGCCTCCTATATTGCCATGTCAGCCCCTAACCATCCATGTCCTAGCAAACCGTTGTTTGGCTATGTTACTGCTTTGCTCAGCCCCTCTTATAGCGTTGCTAGTTGCAGGTGAAGATGAAGTTTGTTCCTTGTTGGAACATGGACTTGTTGTTCCTTGTTGGAACATGTTTACTTGTTGGGATATCACAATACCGCTTATTTAATTAATGCATCTATATACTTGGTGAAGGGTGGAAGGCTCGGCCTTATGCCTGGTGTTTTGTTTCACTCTCGCCACCCTAGTTTCCGTCATACCGGTGTTATGTTCCCGGAGTTTGCGTTCCTTACACGGTTGGGTGATTTATGGGACCCCCTTGACAGTTCGCTTTGAATGAGACTCTTCCAGCAAGGCCCAACATTGGTTTTACCATTCGCCACCTAGCCTTTTTTCCCTTGGGTTCTGCAGACTCAAGGGTCATCTTTATTTTAACCCCCCCGGGCCAGTTCTCCTTCGATTGCTGGTCCAACTAGAGCCACTTGCGGTGCCGCCCTGAGGCAACTTGGGGTATCTTCGGTTGGCGTACGTAGTGTTCATCCGGATGTGCCCTGAGACCGAGATATGTGCAGCTCCTATCAGGATTTGTCGGCACAATCGGGCGGCTTTGCTGGACTTGTTTTGTTGCTGCCGAAATGTCTTGTAGTCCGGGATTCCGAGATTGATCGGGTCTTCCCGGTAGAAGGAATATCCTTCGTTGATCGTGAGAGCTTATAATGGGCTAAGTTGGGACACCCCTGCAGGGTATTATCTTTCGAAAGCCGTGCCCGCGGTTATGAGGCAGATGGGAATTTGTTGATGTCCGGTTGTAGAAAACCCGAAGTTGACCTTAACTAAAACACATCAACCGCGTGTGTAACCATGATGGCCTCTTCTCGGTGGGGTCCGGGAAGTGAACACGGTTGTTGGAGTTATGTCTGACGTAGGTTGTTTCAGGATCACTTCTTGATCACTTCTAGCTTCACGATCGTGCTTTGCCTTCTCTTCTCGCTCTCTTTTGCGCTGTAGTCACCATATGCTAGTCGCTTGCTGCAGCTCCACCTCACAAACCCCTTTACTACCTATAAGCTTAAATAGTCTTGATCTCGCGGGTGTGAGATTGCTGAGTCCCCGTGACTCACAGATATTATCACCACAGTTGCAGGTGCCAACGATGCCAGTGCAGATGACGCGACCGAGCTCACTTGGGAGTTCGACGAGGAACGTGGCCGTTACTATGTATCTTTTCCAGATGATCAGTAGTGGAGCCCAGTTGGGTGATCCGGGGATCTGTTAGCATTTGGGGTAGTCTTCTTTCATTTTGGTACCGTAGTCGGACCTTGAGTGTAATCTGTATGATGGATGTTATTTATGTACTTGTGTGAAGTGGCGATTGTAATCCAACTATGTATCTTTCCCCTTTATTTATTACATGGATTGTGTGAAGATTACCTCACTTGCGACATTGCTTTCAATGCGGTTATGCCTCTAAGTCGTGCCTCGACACGTGGGAGATATAGCCGCATCGAGGGCGTTACACGACAACCCTCCAGGATTCAACTGCACAAGTAACCAAGTGTGAAGCGTGCCAGTTCCATTCCAAGCAGATACACAAGCCAGCTCAAGCTCTCCAGACGATCCCTTTATCCTGGCCATTTTCGGTCTGGGGGCTCGACATCCTCGGCCCCTTCCCCCGAGCTGTCGAGGGCTTTGAGTACTTGTACGTCGCAATCGACAAGTTCACAAAGTGGCCGGAAGTGGAACCGGTGAGGAAGGTGACAGCACAGTCAGCAGTCAAGTTCTTCAGGTCGATTGTTTGCCGCTTCGGGATCCCCAACAGGATCATCACCGACAACGGTACACAATTCACGAGCCGCGCCTTCATGCAATACGTCCAAGATCTCGGCGCCAAGGTCTGCTTCGCTTCTGTTGCTCATCCCAGGAGCAACGGTCAAGCGGAGAGGGCCAATGCCGAAGTGCTGCGCGGGCTCAAGACCAGAACTTTCGACAGGCTGCACAAGTGCGGAAGAAACTGGATCGAGGAGCTGCCGGTGGCTCTTTGGTCGATCAGAACGATGCCAAATCGAGCCACTGGCCAGACACCATTTGCTCTAGTCTATGGAGCAGAAGCAGTTACCCCCACGGAACTCGTATACGGGTCACCTCGAGTGCTCGCTTATGATGAGCTTGAGCAAGAGCGGTTGCGTGAAGATGACGCGCTGCTCCTTGAGGAAGATCGTCTTCACGCTGCTGTGCGAGCCTCTCGCTACCAGCAAGCTTTGCGTCGCTACCATAGCCGCAAAGTTAAAGCCAGAAGCTTCGAGGAAGGCGACCTTGTTCTTCGGCGCGCTCCGTCCGCCAAGAATCATAACAAGTTGACGCCGAAGTGGGAAGGCCCTTACCGGGTGAGACGAGTCACGAGGCCCGGCGCTGTCCGCCTTGAGACCGAAGATGGCACTCCGGTGAGCAACTCCTGGAATATTGAGCATCTTCGTAAGTTTTACCCGTAAGGCGCGGTTGTCGGACCCCGTCCGGCAACCACCCTTTTGTACAAGTCTTGCCGCTGTTGCATGTAATCCTTTGTACAAAGCCAGGCGCAGACCCTGAGCAACAGTAAATGAAGCGCTGGTGCCCTAAGTTTTAGCATGCATGCTGAGTCGAGTCTCGTCCTTGGTTAGGGTTGATAGTGCCTAACAGCTGCTAACCCCTAGCTTAGAGGTCGGTTCTGCGTCCTTTTTCCTGTTCTTTTGTTTCCTTTGGTTCGCAGGGTTTTGCATATCCTGGCCAGACCTCTTAAGGATGAAGAAGAAAAGAAGGGCGGACCAGCATCTGGTCCCCGGCAAACCAGTGTTGCCGGGGGCTGCAAGTACAAAGATTCGCCCGCGGCAAGCCAAAGTTGCCGGGGGATGCAATCCCAGATAAGTTTTTCATCCCTTATCATGCATTCTCTTATGGACTGAGGAATGCGAAAACCTTGTTTCTTCCTAAAAAGCTGTCGTGCTCCCTTAACTCAGGGCCCCGGAGCGCGTTCCTGGGGCCAGTTTTGGTAGTAGCCGCGGCGGCAAAGGAACAAAATAAGGAGCCCGAACCCGCCTCATCCCTACCTCCGCCAAAGGCGTGAGGAAGGTCGAGTGGCGCGGGAAGACGGCAGGGCCTATTGCCGGGCAAAGAAGTGTCTATCTTAACGATATAAAGGACTCGCTCCTTGGCGTGGGTTTTACCCGCGAGACAAATGGCCCGGCAAACATCCCCTTTTCATTAAAAACATTCCGCTCAGGTACAGTTCAGAGAGAGTGAAAAACATGAGAGATGGGATTACAAGCTTTAAATGCATCTAAGGCCCGAAGGCTTACAAGTTAAAAAGAGATAAGGTGCCCATAATCCCTTTCTTGTCTCTCTCCTCAGGAGGTAGGACAAGGAGGCGAAAAGGGAAAAAGGGGCGCCTAGACAAGCTACGGGTGGCAGAAGACACCAACAGAACGCCCCGGGGACCGTCTGAAGGCTAGGTGGTGGTGGCAGCTCCGGAAGCAGGGCTCGACGGGGCGGCAGGACGTCAGCACGCTGTCGAGGGCACCTCGCCCTCGTACTCCGACTTGACGGCCTTGCCGCCAGCCCTCTTCCTCTTCCGCAGCCTCGCCACGCCAGCCGCCAAGGAGACGACCCCGGGAAGCTCAAGGAGCCGGCGACACGGATGATGGGGTCGCCGGTGCCACGCGGAGCCGCGACCGACGCCTAGTCGGACCCGTCATCCCGACGACCGCTACCCTCGTCGTCGCTGTCGCTCCCCTCCTCGTCACTCTCGCTCGAGGAGGAGTTTTCGCTGTCGGAGGAGCTATCCACGCAGCACCGGGCCCGGGTCCCGAAGCACCCGAAGACCTTGACGGAGAGGAGATCGCCCTCCATCAACTTAAAATGGAGGGTGAACCCCTCCATCAAGCTGTGGATACGGGCGAACGTCTTCCACCCTCGACCAAGATACACCACGCCGGGGGCTGGGGACTCAACGTGGACCCGCGTGCCGCTGATCCCGCAGCCCCGCATGCGCAGTCTTAGCGTCTCGGGTTGTTCCATCTCCATCACGCTTGCGAAGGGGGCCGGGAGACGGAGGCAACGACGAGGCGCCCGGCGCAGCCTGACGAAGAACTCGCAAGGGTCGTCCCCGATGTGGACTGCCGCGGGAAGAGGGGCCGCTGGCGGAGGCGAGGCCGGCGCGTCGCCCCGTCCGCCTCGTCCCCGAGCGCCTCGGCCTCGTCCACGACCTCTCCCCCTCCCCCTTCCCCTTACGGTTGGCTCTGCCACCGTGGGTGCAAGGGGAGGAGGGGCGCGTTGCCTAGCGGCGACCCTCGCCGCCACCGATGAAGGACCAGGATTCCCTTTCTCCATGGCGAATGGAGAGAGGGGATCAGAAGCTGAAGAGAAGCAAAGATGAAGGAGTGTGGGTTTTCGTCGCCCCCCCTCTTGCTCTTTATAAAGGAGCAGGGTGGGGGCTCGGCCGCCCCGCTCAACCAATCAAGACGCCGGGAGAGCAGGCGACTGGGACCGGCCTGCTGCCTCGGCCCGCGACGGCCCGGTTTCCTGCCTCCACCGTCCGCGACCCCAGGTGCATGGAAGTCGCGTGGCTGGCGTGCAGGACCGAGGCGACGGATGAGGCGACCTCTCCTCGCCCCGTGATCGTGGGGAGCGGGCGCCTCGGAAACCATGCCTCGGCCCCGTCCAACAAACGAGCCGCGCCTCCACGCCTCCCTCCACTTATGGGGATAGCGCGAACCGTCCCCCTTTATTGCGACGTGACGCATGCCTGCGGGGCTCAGCCCCACGCACGCCGCCCACGTCACGCACGCCTCTCCCCACGATGCCGCGTTCGGCGCATGCCGTTCGGGGAGGACGTGGTGGATGCAGAAGAAGATGCAGCGTGACCCAGGCCGCGCGTGCCCGTGCACTGTTTTGGGCCTGGCCGAACAGCGCTCGGCACCGTGTATGGCCCAGGCCCGGGGGCTCCTGTCGGTGTACTAAAATAGGGGTACCTTAGTACCTCGAACTTGTGCACGGGCAGTCGTAGCACCCCGCGGCAAGGCTTGCCGGGCGATCGCCAAAACTCTCCATGGTCCCTTTTTGGGCCATCCAAGAACAAAGTATTTAAGCCAAGGCCCCGGCAGGAGGAGCTTGCCGGGAAGACCACCCGAAGAGAGCAAGGCCCCCGGCAAGAGGAGCTTGCCGGGACGGCCGCTCGGAGCACAAGGCCCCGGCAAGAGGAGCTTGCCGGGAAGGCCGACCAGGGCACGACAAGAGACTTGCTGCGACGCGCCACGCGTCCCGGCAAGGACCGGTGAGCAACAAGCTCCCGGGCGCGACAAGTCATCAACCGCAGCAAGGCGCTTGCCGCGGCAAGTCACCACCCCGCGCCTGCGTTCCAGCTCATCCACCCACGCGTCGCTCTGGGGCCATTCCAGGCGTACGTGGCGAGAGGCTGCGCAGCCAGGGGCATGCGGTGGCGAAGCAACGCTGACAGGGTAGCCGTCGTGGCAAACGGTGGCGCCCCTGACGGTCCCTTTTCTGCACTGTTTGGGCGACCCAGACGGGCATTTAATGCCCTTGTCCCCTGCCGTCAGAGTGA
The DNA here is from genome assembly GCA_032464435.1 of Aegilops umbellulata. Taxonomy (NCBI): domain Eukaryota; kingdom Viridiplantae; phylum Streptophyta; class Magnoliopsida; order Poales; family Poaceae; genus Aegilops; species Aegilops umbellulata. The sequence continues at coordinate 239,892,511 of CP136060.1, forward strand.
GGTATGATAGCACTGTGCAAACAGCTGTACCCAACACAGCGTTTTCCAGTTTTACCCCCGCCTACATTGCCACATGTGGGGTAACCCCTTGCGCATATAAAAGGAGGCCCCATGTGCAACGTGAGAAGGAGGGAGAGGGAGGAGACCACTCACGCTCGGTCTGATTAGTTGCCTGAGTGTACTGTAGCACTCAGCGCTCCCAAGAACACAATACAAACCACAAAGCAGCAGTAGGGTTTTACGCATCCGTGCGGCCCGAAGCTGGGTAAACCCCTTGTGTGCATCGCCTCGATCCGCTCTTCGCGCGACCTCCGCCCCCCGCCGAACCAGAAAGGGGCTCGGTCCCCATAGCTGTTCGTGGAGGCAGATTTCCCCCGACAGGGACAATAAGGGCTTAGGACACGGACACCGGCAAAGAAGACTAGGTTTATTTTTGCTAAGTTATAAAATGCCTTGTCAGTTTCTGTTTAATGAAATATGTCGAAAAAGCCATGAATTTAGTTTGGTTTGCATGAAAATCATCCAGTTTATGTAATTTTTGTTTGAGATGTGTCCAGATATTTAAGGTACACAGTTGGATGGCCATGTCATTTATCCATGTTTACCGGCGGATATTATGATAGATTTGAAGATGCCCTAACTTCTCGAAGTTGTAAATGTGTACGGCCAGAATGTGAATATCTTGTACTCCCTCTATTTTTGTACACAGGCCATTCGTCTTTTGTGTCAATCTTTGACTTATAATTTTGATCAATAAAATATGAATTATATGTCATCAAAAAATTATCATTGGGAGATTCTTCGAAACATGAATTTAATGAAATACTCCCTTTGTTCGAAAATAAGTGTCCATTTTAGTTACCACACTTATTTCCCATCGGAGGAAGTTCTTTTTATGGCATCCAACTCACTTTTTTATTAATAAAATATTAAAATCGATGTTATAGTATTTTCTCCGTCTTAAAATAACTGTGTCTCAGGCTTAGTATTTGGGACGGAGGGAGTATTAGATAAAAATATAAAGTGTCCTTGTCTAAATTAAAAGACCGTGGAAAAGGGTCGATAGAATATATAGAAGGATCTATGTGCGCATTCCCTCTGATGGTCCGCCGCTGCATTTCCGAACTCCGGCGACGGCGCCGCTCTGGGCCGTTCCGAACAAGGAAGGGGGCGAAACGGAGGAAGGCGGAAGCGACAGCGCAGCTGGTGAGTTCAATCGCGTCATCCCGCACTTCTCGAGGGGACGGCTTTCCAAATTCATATCCTACCATTATAGCGCATATGCATCATGTGGGGGCGAAATCTTCTCGGAAGTTTTCCAAAGCTAGACTCGGGTATGCAAATTAGCAAAGCATGCATCTTCTGGAGAACTGCATCCCAAGACATGGTTTTCGTCATGGAATTGGGGGTGGACATACTCCAGGAGTCTCAAGGACTTCTAATTCGAGCGCGAACGAATTTAGGATGCTAGGATTGATAGAAACTGTGGATTTTTTGTTTGTTTATAACGCAACGGTGCTACGTTTCGCCTCGCCTGTAAACTGGACTCATAGTAACAACTCCATATATCCTTGGAGTATATGTCAGTGGTGTGGCACCAGTGCCAAACAATCATTTCCCTTCGATTTGGTCGTGAATGCAATTATGGACAACAATAACCCACTGGCCGTAGTTCCTCGCAAACTCAAGACTAGAATATGCATAATGTGGAGGAGAAATCTTTGTGGAATTTTCAGAAAAGAAAAGGGGGAAAATTTTCGTGGCTATGGATTATAGGTTTGGATTTCCTGGTGATGTTTTAGTTTCTCTATCGATAGTTGTGGCACGTCATTGACTTACCAAATGGTTTCTATACTTTGTTGAAGATTTGGATATGTAAATAAGCAAAACATGCGTCTTCCGAAGAAATGTATGTGTTGGAACATGGGGGGTTACACATTCCCAAAAGCGTTTTATTCAAGTAGAAATGAATTTACGAAGCTAAGATTGGTAAAAGAACTGGAAAATAGTTTTATGGCACTGACGCTACATTGCACCTTGCCTAGAAATTTGACTCAAAGCAATAACTCCATTGCACGTTGAAGGATCGCATCTGTCACATTTACAGTGTTCCACTGGTGTCTTATTATTTTCCTTAGATCTGGTTTGTGAAAACGCAGTTATATAAACATTAGTACAGTGACTTATAGCTAACAACTTCCATATATTATAGCATTTGCCCTATTTGGAATAACCAACTTATTCAGTAGGCACAAAAACTGTCAAACTCTGTCTTTACATTTCCCCCCCCATCTGGCATCAAATGCTTGAAAAATGATGCTACCAGCAAAAGGACTGATCATGAGATCAGTCTTTCCCTGCTTTGATTTGCATATTGTACAGTCTCGAGTAAACACCATTGCTTGCTGAGACTAATGTTGCGTGGCTACCCGTCTCTACCACCTCACCTTTGTCCATCACGACAATTACATCTGCGTTTGTGACTGTGGACAGCCTGTGGGCAATCGTGATACTTGTGATCTTGCTTGAGAGCTCACCCTTGTTTTTCCACCCTTTTGCACCGAGGGTGTTCATTACCACCCTCTCAGATTCACCATCTAGAGCACTTGTCGCCTCATCTAGTAGCAGTATGACGGGCTTCTTCAGTATAGTTCTTGCCACAGCTATCCTCTGCTTTTGACCTCCGGAAAGTTGGCCTCCTTTGTCCCCGACCACGGTATCATACCCTTTTGACAGGCTGCTTATGAAGTCATGGATGTTTGCCTCCATTGCGGCCTCCACTATTTCTGTTTCTGATGCGCCTTCATTTCCATAGCTGATATTCTGTCTTATAGACAGGTTGAACAAGATTGGCTCTTGCTGCACCAGTCCTATCTGCTTTCTCAGGCTCTTGAGGTTGTAGCCTCTGATGTCCTTACCGTCTATAAGTACTCGGCCGCTGCAAGGATTGTAGAATCTTAGCAGCAGAGCCAACACTGTGGATTTTCCCGAACCACTTGGCCCAACCAATGCGACCCTTTGACCTGATTCGATAGCTAGACTGAATCCATCTAGTATGATCACTTCTGGTCTCGAGGGATAGCTGAAACTGACATCTTCGAACTCAACATTACCTACAATTCTGTCCTCACAGTTCAATTTTGGTTCATCCGGCACAATCTGTGTTTCTCTGTCGAGAATGTCTAGTGCAGGATCCAATATCACAATGGCGGACATGACCATAGGGATCAAGGACCATAGCTCTGTGATGGAAGGTATTGTCATTGCAAATGCTTGGTATGATCGTACACAGTTTTCAAATGTTGCTAGTTTCCTGTCAAGTAGCACAATGGTATAACTCAATGCAATAGCATGTGTCATATGCCACAAGCAGAGGGAAATCCCCTGTACCACACCATACTTGATACTCTCAATCCTGCTTATCCGCATCGGTTCTTGCAATGCCAAATCTGCTTTCCTGAGTATTTCTTCTTCCTGAACAAAAGAGGCCACAGTGCGGATGTTGCTAACAGCCTCTGAAGTGAGTGAGATGAGCTTCCGGTGAGACTTAGAGTTGTCAGTGGCAAAACCTTTTGCTGACCTGACCTGTACAAGGCCAGCGATGAAGTGACATGGCATCATAGCCCATGCAACTAGACCCATCCTCCAGTTCACTGCTATGCTTAACGCTGTTGCTATAATAATTGAAGAGATGCATTGAACCATGACAGCCATTCGATCAGATATAATCGTTTTTACCATGGAGGTGTCACTGATAACACGTGAGGTCAGGAAACCAACACTGTTTTTTGGTTCCTCGAACCAACCTATTTCACTTCGAAGAACAACTGCATTTATTAAAGAGAATTATTGTTACATTGAAAACAAGAACACAGTATATACTTTATTAAGTGCAACTCATGACTTTGTGAGATACCTGAAAACAGGGCCTCCCTTAGGTTATTCATTGCCCTTTCGCCGACCAGGCCGTAGATATAGTGCTGGAAGATGTTACTGAAAAATGTTAACATCCCTATTAGGAACAAAATAATTGAGTACTTGCTGACTTTTTTATTTGCATCTGCATCGAAGTATGCTATGCCAACTGTCATGATATAGAAAGCAAATAGAGGCCTTGAGATCCCAGAGATTGCTGCTGCTGTGGAGCCCACCAGAACCTTTCCTGGCACCAGTTTAAAAGTTCCGAGGAATATCCTGTTGAAAGCAGACGTTCTCTTTCTGATACTTTGCTTCGATTGCTTTGAGGTCGGTTCTGGTTTCTTCTCTTGTTCATATGCAGCAAAAGATTGTTCTTTATACGTTGCACTGTCTTGTTCTTCTTCGACCTGATCAGTAAATCTATTTTAACAAAATAAACAAGTGAGTAAACTATACTCTTATTCATCATTGGTTTTGTTGCAGAAAAAACATATTTTCAACTTTACACTGATGCATCTTCTGGCATGTATGGCATCGAATAGTTTTCATTCATAATTCCACATGTACAATGCGATTATGGATTCCATGAATAAACATTATACAGTGTGAAAAGAAGTGTGCAATTGATTGCATTTACCTGTCTTCACTCTTGCTGGATTTCTTTTCTAGACTTTGCATACTGCATACACTCGAGTAGAATGTACTTCTCTCCAACAATTCTTCATGTGTTCCATGTTGAGCTACTCTCCCATTCTCCACAATAACAATCTTGTCTGCATTTATTATTGTTGACATTCTGTGGGCAATCAAGATAACAGTCCTCCCTTTCATAGCTCTGTCAAGAGCATCCTGAACTAGCTTCTCTGATTCTGAATCAAGTGCACTTGTGGCTTCATCAAGAAGAAGAATGGGGGGATCTTTTAGTATAGCCCTTGCAATAGCTATTCTCTGTTTCTGACCTCCTGATAGTTGGACACCTCTTTCTCCTACCTTAAGTGGTTCGCAATAAAGCATATGAGTGATGCCTACTATTATATAGACTTGGTACGTAACTAAATTCTGTACAACTAGCTATGTTTGGTGCAACAAATTGATGTTGTCCTAAGTAATTTGGTGGTGCATACGTACATGCTCTGTCTCACTATGCACCATGTGACAAAAGGAAACACTAAACCTAAGAATTTTTTAATCCAAGATAACCTTAGATAACATACTACAACCAATCAGAAATTCCTGAAACAATTTAATAGGGGTACAGAGTGAAAACATTGCAACAACTACACTCTTGATTCCCTCAATGGACGGATATATTAAAACAGAGCTTCCCGAGGCCAGCCGCGAATAGTCAAACGGAGGGAGTAACGCATTGCATGAACTCCTTTCTAAAAAACAATGCATGAACTAAAACAATATACCAGTGCCGAACTCAAAAGTATAGACCACATTTGTTAAGGCTATTTAGACCTATCTGTTAATAACTTGAAATTATTTGATTCACAACCATACAAAATAGAGAAATTTGTGAGTTTTTCACTAGTCTTTTGTTACATAAACGTAAAGTCTTACCTCAGTCGAGTATTGATCTGGAAGTTTGGATATGAAAGAGTGCACATTAGCTGTTTTTGCTGCCTCAATTATCTCTTCATCAGTTGCATCCAGTTTTCCGATTCTCAAGTTATCCATGATAGTACCAGAAAATAGTGCTGGTTCTTGAGAGACTGAGCCTATATTTCTCCTCAGGGACTTCAGGTCAAGTTCCTTAATGTTTTGACCGTCAACAGTAATGCCACCTGTGTTGTTACACGCAAAAAAAAAATCTGAAAGTTACACTATGAATCATATGATTTTTGTTTCTATGGAAAACTGCATTCTGTTTGAAATGCAAACATTTCATCACTGTGTATGTAATCTAAAAGCACTCGTGAACATAATCGAACACAACAAATGAAGAATATAGACCTCAGGAAATATTTATGCAGGGATAGCGTTCTCTTCTAGAAGCCTACCTGATATAGGATCATAGAATCTTTGAACCAGAGAAATCACAGTGCTCTTCCCACATCCACTGCTCCCCACAAGAGCCACCACTTTGCCTGCTGGTATAACTAGTGTGAAACCTTGAAGAATCAGCTTGTCTTTACGGGACGGATATGTGAAATCCACCTCTCTTATTTCAATATGTCCAGTGGCCTTTTCTAAGATTCTTCCGTTTGATTCATAATTTATCGCTGGTTTTCTTTTGATAACCTTAAATACTTCTTTACCAGCAGCTTTTGCTTGGCTGAAGGTCTGAAGATCTGGCGCGGCGTTTGAGAGATATCTGAAATTGCAGATAAAAATATCAGCGGAGCGACATCACATGGTATATGCTAGATTGCTGGAAATATAATACTCAGTATTACATCGCAGCGGAGAGGATATTAATGACTGCAGCAATTGTTTCACCCCCTTTTGCAGATCTTCTAGTTACTGCCAATGCTCCAATATAGATGGTCAATGAGTATGAACAGAAGGTTGCAATCTGTAACATTCCCAAACCTAGTCCTTTTGTAATTGCCTCTTTCTTGCCTAGCTTGTATTGCTTGTCCATGCATTCGATGAAGGATTTCATCGCCGAGTTTTCTCCAACAAATGAGAAGACGGTCTTGATATGTGAAATAGTCTGTACACACATTGTATTGGTATGCTAAAAATATTAGTATGGCACTAACAAATTTAATATGGCAGAGGCTTAGTTCTAACAAGGTATTCATTTACGTAGTACCTGTTCTACAACTGAGGTTACTTCAGAGACCAAAGCTATCCTTGTCGCCGACATGCCAACCATCATTTTCGCATATGTTGCTCCAACCATGAGGAGCATCGGAACTACCAAGAATGCCATCATACCCACCTCCCAGCAACACACAAAGGCAATAATGACAGCAACTAAGAATGTGGAGAAGTTGGACATAAAGTGACCCATCTGAGGGGAAAAAAAGTAAGGCATGATTGCGGTTTGTTATCATAAAAAGACATTTTAGTGCTTCACTTGCTGAAACATACAATACCTTCTCTCCAATTGCCTCTTTTATGATACTCATGTGGTTGGTTGCTCCAGCCATGATAGTCGCGGTGGTTAAGTCAGTGTCAAAAGCTCCGATATCTTGACTGAGCACTGATGTCAGATATGCCATCTGCATGCGTGTCATTTGTCTTTGACTTGTATACATCCAGCATGCGATTTCTGCGGCAGGATCATTGTGACAAGAAAGGTAAGACTGTTTATTGGAATAACACTAATGCTATTCATATTGCTAGTGCTCCCATCATGCGGTGTTCTCTTGTTACTGTACATGAGGGCAAGTAACCAAATGAGGACTGGTGTTATTATGAAATCTGTCACCATCGTAGCATATCTTCAGGTGTCTACTAGATGATGTTTGGTTAAGGAATTTGACAAAAAGATAAAATTCTAGCCAGCTTGAACCATTCTCTTTGTAACTTCACTGATATATTAATGAGCCCCCGATCCACACTTTTCCGCAAGCTCAACCCAAATTCACTTGGTACACCAGCCTTTAGTTTCCGTGAACTTACTCGAACTCTGGTTTACATGCAACTCGCCAAGAATGTCAGGCAGAAGGTAGTTGAAGTTACTTTAGGTTATATCTAATTTGATTGACCATGATTGTGTATGCAGCTTTTTTTACGAACAGTTGTTAGAAGTCTTTTTCTTCTGAATGTATGCTGTCAGGTTTACTAGTGCTGTTGTTCTCATTTCTCCAGCCTGAATACTTGAAATATTCTATTGTTCTTCACATACACTCGTGCTTTTTAAATACTAATTTAGTTCACTGTGATTTTCAAATTTTCATAGATTTCTATAGACCTGCACCATGCTCCATTTCAGGGCATAAGAACTAATAACTTGCATCTTTTGTTTACATTCTTAAAAATAGCAAAGGTAGAAGCTTGTACTCACCAATTATTCCAGCAGGGAGTGTGATAAGTGCCAAGAACCACATATATGGAACTAACTGCAACAGAAAAACAAAAATACACTGTCAATAACATGACAAATAATTTTCCTCCAATAAAATGGAAGAAAAGCATTTAACCAAACCAAATAATAATTATATATATAATAGCTTGAAACTATTCTGGGTAGAAGGTAACCTTAGAAAATTCATGGACCATGGCGTTCAGATCGTTTATGTTGTTCCCGAACGCATCAACAGTTTTCCCGAGTATGTAATAGGACATCGAAGGCGCCATGCCATGCACAAGGGAGCCCATGGTCCCCAACACCATGAACATCCAATCTAGTGCATCAGCGTAGCAAAGCAAGCCAAAGAACGGGAACGGCTCGTCCATGGCCACCTTTTCTGGCGTTGATGGTGCCGGCGGTGATGTGTTTTTCTTGTCAACAGCACTGTCGGGAGTACATGATTCGACGGGGAAGTCATTCTCTTGGATGGATGGCATTGTATTTGTGAGCATTGAGATAATTTGCAGGAGAGTAGCAAAGAGCACCGAGCAAATATGTAGAGTAACAGGAGTAACTATATAGTTACAAGATAGGACAAACAATTGTTACTCCCAAGGTTTATATTATGTATGCACTACATCAGCATGGAATCAAATACCAATACTTATTGAATCGATCCTAGCGGTTGACGTTTTAAATTAAACTAGGTTGCTGGCATGAACAGATCAACCTCTTGTGAAAATTCACAAGAAATAAATTATTTGTTTCTAGTGACGCGTGGAACTCAATTATTCGTTCGGTGTCACATCATTGTGAAATACTAAGCATGAATCTTTTGCTGTTGTGTCAAATGCTACGCATGAATCTTTTGTTGTTGTTGTAACCAAATTGAGGGACACGAGGGCAACCTTGTTTTCATCCACGACTTGCATAGAGTTAGGCCAGCTGCAGACTAGTCCAGATTGGCCATGACCAGTGCTATGACACTTGGTGAAAGCTACTCTAGCACTCTAGCATACTTTGATATTACTTTGCAGGTTTCTTGTTTCCTTCCAGATTTGATTAAACAAACTGTCTAGCCTCGTTGCATAAATACACGATGCTCTGCTAAAACATTTTTCCAGTTTCTGTTGCAAAGTATTTTACAGATTAGGTCAACATATAGAGTTGTCTAGTAAATCAAAATGATGGATACCTTGGAGGAACTACTTATCAGTCTAACAAGAAGAATAGGCACCCCAAATTCAACTTGAAGAAGACTTGAACTTGAGTGGTAGTCTGTCCATTCGCTTCCTGATCCTATAGTTCTAGTAATAGGCGGTAGTTTCTGCTCAAGTCCACCTCTTAGGTGATATGTCCACAAAAGATACCAAGTCATTTTGTACAACCATGTTCTTGTGGCATATCTATTTACTTAGATTATGCTCCTTGTACTTACCAAATCTGGTGATCTGGCATGCCTCGGTTTGCCAGTTTTGTTTTCTATTGCCTATAGGAGTAATACGACACTTATTATTGATCGGAGGGAGTGCATATCATAGAGGCTCATTTGGTTGCGGCCTACTAGTAGGATTTGTGATGCATGAGGCTCATTTCTCTACATTTTTGTTAATTTGCCCTTGGGGCAGCCATGTGCGACAATTTATTTGTTGAACTGTATTATGGTCGGATGATGAACTTTGATCTGATAAATAAAAGGCTGTGTGCATCACTCGATGCAGAGGCCGAGGGATGTCCCCTCGTTTCGAAAAAAAAAATCAGAGGAATGACCCAATTGATAGAAAAGAGTACTTCAGTATGATACTCCAAATGTGGCAAATATTAAGTTGGATGGAGGACAATGTGACCCATTTTTTTAACTCATGGATGAAGCATCTTGAACATATGAAGAGATAGCTATGTTATTACAATCTGTCAACTGACAGTAAATGCATCTGAGCAATACTGCAAATGCTGGCAAAGCACCTAAATATATTTAGATCGGGTCTCGTGGCTACAATGGGGCTTGATAGAGCTATCAATCCTTCATGTTGCTTTGCAAGTGAAACAGCCTTGAGTAAACACCATCATCTGCAGATATCAGTGTTTGGTGGTCACCGGTTTCAGCCACCTTCCCTTTCTCCATCACAACAATCATGTCTGCATTTATGACTGTGGACAATCTATGCGCCACTGTGATGCTTGTAATATTGCTTGATCGCTCACCTCTGTTGTTCCACTCCTTGGCCCCTAAAGAAGTCATCACCACCCTCTCAGACTCACCATCAAGTGCGCTAGTTGCCTCGTCAAGAAGCAGAATGTCTGGCCTCTTTAGTAGAGTTCTTGCGATAGCTATGCGCTGTTTCTGCCCTCCTGAAAGCTGACCTCCTTTGTCTCCAACGACTGTGCCGTACCCTTCTGGCAAACCGCTGATGAACTCGTGAATGTTTGCGTCCATGGCAGCCTGGATGATTTCAGTTTCTGAAGATTCTTCACTTCCATAACTAATGTTATCTCTGATGGATGTGTTGAACAGAATTGGTTCCTGTTGAACTAATCCAATTTGCCTCCTGAGCCATCTGAGGTTGTAGTCCCTTATGTCTTTGTTGTCAACTAGCACTGTACCTCTGTGCGGATCGTAGAATCTCAGTATGAGAGCCAGGACAGAGGATTTTCCTGCACCGCTTGGGCCAACCAATGCTACCCTTTGGCCAGGCTCGATGACTAGATTGAAGCCATCCAGAATGGTGATCTCTGGGCGTGATGGATAGTTGAAGTTCACACCCTGAAACTCAATTCTCCCCACGAGCCAGCAGTCACTTGTCGCTTTTGGTTCATCTGGCACAATCTGCGTCTCTCTGTCAAGTATGTCAAATGCAGGATTCAGTATTGTTATGGCTGACATGACCATGGGAATCAGGGTCCATAACTCTGTGATGGAAGGCACCGTGAGCGAGAATATCTGGTATGACCGTATGCTGTTCTCAAATGATGCTTGCTTTCTCTGGACCAGAACTGTGGTGTACCAGAGTGCCACTGCATGTGCGATGTTCCACAGGCAGAGCGAGATCCCTTGGATTATCCCATACTTCATGCTCTCAATCTTGGTGATTCTCATGGGTTCTTGCAGCGACAGTTCTGCTTTCTTCATGATTTCATCTTCATAAACAAAGGATGCCACGGTCCGGATGTTGCTAGCAGCCTCTGAAGCAAGGGACACGAGCTCCTGGTGAGCGATAGCAGCGTCGCCGTAAAATCCCTTGGCTGACTTGGCTTGGATAAGGCCGCCGATGAAATGGCATGGCATGACTGCCCATGATACTAAACCCATCCTCCAGTTGACGAACATGCTTACCGTTGTTGCTATCAGGATTGAAGAGATGCATTGCACAATGACTGCCATCCTATCAGATATGATGCTCTTTACTGTTGATGTGTCACTGACAATGCGTGAGGTAAGAGATCCTACACCATTCTTTGGCTTTTCAAACCAACCAAGCTCATTTCGGAGCACAGCTGCAGTGTATTAAAACAAAAAAAACTTGTCATATTGTGAACAATGAAAACTCGTGCAAGATATTGACAAGACCAGTGAAGAAAGTTTTCATATGGCATACATGAAAAGAGGGCCTCTCTTAGGTTTTTCATTGCCGTTTCTCCAATAACACCATAAATGTAGTGCTGCAAGATGCTACTGGCCAGTGTGACCATCCCAGCCCCGAAGAAAATCAAAGAATATTTGCTGACTTTTCTTTTTGCATCTTGATCATAGTATGCCACGCCAATTGTCATGATGAAGTAACCAAACAAGGGCTTTGAGATTCCAGAGATGGCCGCTGCTGAGGATCCTAATAGAATTTTTGCAATGTCGTCTCTACGTAGCCCATACCAAATTCGGAAGAAAGGAGGTATTTCCTTTATGACCTCTTGCTTTGATTGCTTTGAGTTTAGTGGTTCTAGTTTGTTCTGTTGTCCTTGCTTCGTGGAGGGCTGTCTGTTGTATGCTTCATCAGTTTGTTCTTCTATTACTTTATCAGAAGGGCTGTTTCATAAATCAACATAAACAGATTAGTAAATTCTTATGGAGTAATCCTCACTTAACTTCTGTGCCGTAGATTTTGTGAGCATCACCTAACCCTTAAAAATGGTATACAAATTCTTGTTATCAGCATCTTGGTAAAAGTGAGTTCAGTTACATTTTAGGAAATCTTTAGCAAGTAATCATTAAGGGCACAACTCCGGAGTAAACGTTTACCAATTTCTTAACTTGTAAGTGGTACAGTTGAGACACGTGAATCAAGTGCATCAAGTCAACTACGCGAAAAAATGCAGTTGAATCAACTGAACGAGAAAACACATCAACGGTATCAACTGCACCGTTTACTAGTTTCTTATAAGGTAAATGGGCACTACTTAGCAAAGCACGTCATGAAATACCTAACATGCATATACTGTTTTTTCAGCAAGAATAAAACGTTGGTGAAGCAAAGCTTTCCCTTGGCTAAAGTTAAGTTACCTTGCTACCATCTTTCCAGATTCCTTCTCAATATTTTGCATGCTGCATACGTTTGAGTAGAATGTGCTTTTCTCGAGCAACTCTTGATGTGTCCCGGTCTGTGCCACACTTCCATTCTCTACGACAACAATGGTGTCAGCATTTACAATTGTGGACATCCTGTGGGCTATCAGGATAACTGTCCTTCCATGCATGGCTCTCTCAAGTGCATCCTGCACTAGCTTTTCTGACTCTGAATCAAGGGCACTTGTCGCTTCATCCAGAAGGAGAATTGGTGGATCCTTCAGCATTGCCCTTGCAATAGCTACTCTTTGTTTCTGGCCTCCTGACAACTGCACACCTCTTTCTCCTACCTGATGAACCAAGTGTTGTAAGGAACAAGGGGAGTTCTTTAAAAAAAACTTGATATACATAATGAACTATTACAGAACCACTCATGATTCTCCAACAAGATCAAGTTCTGTCTATTATATATTTTTGAACTTCTAATTATAATATATCGATTACTCATTGTACTTTATTCTTGGAATTTTCTTGATCATAAGATAACAGGAGTTTTATGATTTATCTTGAACTTTCAAATGGTTCCTTGGAATAGGCATTCATTGCGCTTGGTTTATTAACTGTACAACTGAAAAGGATTTGTTGTGATTTTTTTTCTACTAACCTCTACTTCTGTTGTTCTGGTTTCCATTGCAAGTTGTATGCACATTTGGTTTTCAGCCAAAGCTCTGTGTGTCTTTCATGTTTAAATTTGGAAATTCATATGCGGTATTACTATTGGAAGGTCATTTGCATACTACTCATTATTATCTACTCCCTCCATCCGGAATTACTTGTCACATAAATGGATGAAAATGGATGTATCTAGAATTAAAATACATCTAGATACATTCATTTCTCCGACAAGTATTTCCGGACGGAGGGAGTATTACTTTACCAGCCAATTCCGTTGTAATATACTATGCTGCATCCGATCCATATTAATTGTCGCTGACTTAGCTGATTTAGTACAAAGTCAGCGACAATTGATATGGATCGGAGGGAGTAAAATTATTGACAGAACGTTGTTGACAAAGTGCCAACTATGAGTCTGATAAAAGGCAATGCAATTGGCATGATCATAATAGTGCCACGTTATTGTCAAAGCGCCAATCACAAGTCTGATGAAAAAAAAAACTATTGTCACTGTAATAGTATCACAATGTTTTTGTTCTAACTTTCAATTGTCTTAACCTTTTCGTGTCCTAATAAAAACCATAAAGGAAGACAATTCATGTTTAAGTGCAGAAAGTAGCTAGCCTTCAGTCAAATATACAGAATTACCCTTTTCTTGCATTCCTTGCTGAACACATACGTACCTCTGTTAAGTATTCATTGGGAAGTTTAGATATGAATGAATGCACATTAGCTGTTGTTGCTGCTTCAATTATCTCTTCATCAGTTGCATCCATTTTACCAATCCTTAAGTTGTCCTTGATAGTACCAGAAAACAGCGATGGCTCCTGAGATACTGAAGCTATATTTCTCCGCAGGGATTTCAGATCTAGTTTCTTAATACTGTGGCCATCAATGAATATGTCACCTGCAACATTATGTCTCATCACTGACTGAAATATTATGACTAGTTTAGCTTGCAAGTACATAGGCATTTTAATTGATGACAGCCAAATTCTAACCTTAATTCTGACATAGAACTTAATAATATATACTTATTGACTTAGAGCACACATACAGTTGCACCAGGCAAATGATGGAAGCCTACCTGAGGTTGGATCATAGAACCTTTGAAGTAGTGAAATAACTGTGCTCTTCCCACAGCCGCTGCTTCCTACCAGAGCAACGACTTTGCCTGCGGGGATCGACAGTGAGAATCCTTGGAGAATTGGCTTATCCTGGCGGGAGGGATAGGCGAAATGCACCCCATGCAGTTTGATCTCTCCATAAACCTTTTCTAATATCGCTCCACCTTTTCCGTAACTTATGGATGGATTCCTTCTGATCACCTTGAAGACCTCTTTTCCTGCAGCCTTTGCTTGATTAAAGGTCTGAAGATCTGGTGCAGCGTAGGTAATTGATCTGCACTCCATGTGGTGAAATCAGTCAAGTCTATTGATTATAATTCATGGAAAAGGAAAGAATATGCATGCATACTACCTATGTACCTTGCAAAAAATCATATTTGAATGAAAATTGTTTAGGCGATTGAAGCAATCAGATAGGGTGTAGTTTTATTACATTGCGCCAAAGAGGATGCTCATGATGGCAGCTATCGTGCCACCTCCTGTTGCTGTCCGGTTGCTTACTGCAACTGCCCCAATCCAAACCATCAGTGCCCATGAACAAAAGGTCACTGTTTGGAACAAGCCCAGCCCTATTCCCTTTATCATCGCCTCCTTCTTGCTTAGTTTGTATTGATTGTCTGTGCACTGCACAAAGGATTTCATGGCCCAGTTCTCTCCGACAAAGGAGAAGACAGTCTTGATATGTGACAAAGTCTGCCCACAAATGCACACAAGGATTACAAAGTTAATTTTTTTTCTAATAACATTTTTATTTTTTATATTTCTGTTTATTCAAACAACCTAGCTTCAGGTACGGAGCGTTGACTCATCTACGTGGTTACCTGTTCTACGACAGATGTTGCTTGTGAGACAATAGCATTGCGTGACAATGATATGACATTCATCTTTTTTGTGTATGTGGCTCCAATAGCGAGGATCAGAGGAATGACCAGAAAGGAGAGCATCGCGACTTCCCAGCAGCTGGCAAATGCAATTATTGTACCAGCAAAGAAAGTGGAGAAGCTTGCCACGAAATGACCGAGCTGCAGAAATTGAGCTCAGATGCAACTTCTCCACAGGACTTTAGAAATCATACAGTTATTGTTCGATATGATTGTGAAATGCATTACCTTCTCACCAATTGCATCTTGTATGACATTCATGTGGTTGGTTACCCCGGTGATGATGTTTGCAGTGGTCAAGTCTGTATCGAAGGCCCCAACCTCTTGATTAAGAACTGATCTCAGATATTCCAGCCGCATGCGTGCTAACTGCCTCTCACTCGAGTATATCCAGCAGGAGATCTCTGCAGCCAGTTTATCAGGGGAAATGTAAGCAATGTTTTGCCAGCCAATATTGCTACCGTTAGATCTCCTATAATTCTCAAATTTTTTCGAACATAACCAAGTACTCCCTCCATTTCATAATAAGTGTTGTGGTTTTAGTTGTTTTAGTTCAAATTTGAACTAAAACCACGACACTTATTATGGAACGGAGGGAGTATTATGTTTCTAATATATCATTCATCCTGCACATTAGTGTACTTCTATTAGATTTTAGGATGTGCTTTTATGTCCTTAAAAAATCATGGATTTTGAAGCAATAGGGGTTGGGCAAATGTGCGATCATAGAAAAAGTTCTCTTTTGAGCAATCAATGAGCGAAGTGTATAAAATCAGACCATAAGTCAATGGAAAATATTTAAAGAAGTTGTGGAGTCTATATTTTCCATTCTTGTCTCTCCATATTAGTTCCTCTTTGAACCACTACAGGAGAATGCAAATAGTGTGTGGCTTGTTATCATTTCTTTTTACCAAACTTAATGCAACATGCATCATCGAAGAAACTAAAGGTCCCTTGAGTCTTGACTTACCAACCATTCCAGCAGGAAAAGTAGCTGCCGCCATGTACCACACATACGGAACCACCTTCAAGCATCAAGGAGGAAAAAAATAATGGTGTTAAAAGCAATTGTAGACCAATACAACCCAAGTTCAGGAGGGTAATATGTGCATGCATGTTTACCTTGTACAATGCATGGACCATGACCTCCTGATTATTTATGTTGGTTCCGAAGGCATCAAGCGCTTTCCCGAGAAGGAGATATCCGATCGGGAATGCCATGCCATGGATGGCAGACCCGACAGTTCCCAAGGCCATGAGGAGCCAGTCCACCTTATCAGCGTAGCAGAGCAGCCCGAAGAACGGGAATGGCTTCTCATCAGCACTAGCTGCTGGGATGGTGCTCCTCCTGTCATCCGTGTCATCATGCTGAGATGATGAAATGGAGTGGTCTTCGTCATAGGCTGTGGCCATTGTTTCCGGTGGTCTTGGTTGCGCTTTTACAGCAGGGAACCATGGAAGAGGAGGTGCGTAGATGGCATGGTATTATAGGCGTAGGTGTTGCAAACCTATGTGCATGTTTACATGTAGGTGCTGACGAATATGTTCCGAAAAATGGTGTGAAACAATAACCGTAGGTACTCTCAAGGTTGAAAACAAAATATGCCAAGTTGGTCAAGGTATACATTAGCATATTACATCGATTTTATGTAGCAGTGTTTGCTTTAGTTTTGGCAGGGTTAAGTGTGCTGCCAAGTTCATTTTTCATTGGAGAATGAACGGCTCGAAATAATATGGCTGTTGGTTCTCTTGGAATAGAGAAAGCATGTGATACATTAATGATCTTTTGCGTAGTTTTCTGTGTGAAACAACTCAATTATTTCCTTCACCTTGACTTGGATGTATCTGGCAACCAGGTTAATAGTGTCCAGGATCTCACTTGAGAGATCCCCAAAGCTGCCAGTTAACTAATATTTCTGGCATCCTGGAGGTGATATGATTCCTCAAAATAGTTGAATATGTAGTTAAGATCAAGAAAACTTTGATGTGCATAATAGTATGTTAATGAGTGCTTACATAACCAATGTGGGTGTCTTGGAATAACTGGGGCATAATTCGAGCATATGCCTTTTCAGACTGCAGATAAAAACTCGAGGTTGTCGATGTCTAGACTGTCCGCAACCAGCTCGG
The DNA here is from genome assembly GCA_032464435.1 of Aegilops umbellulata. Classification (NCBI taxonomy): domain Eukaryota; kingdom Viridiplantae; phylum Streptophyta; class Magnoliopsida; order Poales; family Poaceae; genus Aegilops; species Aegilops umbellulata. The sequence goes on from CP136060.1 coordinate 239,909,710, forward strand.
GGCGTTTGTTTGCACCTGCACCAGTTTGCTGATGCACTTGTGTCCAAGAAGGAGCGTCCAAAGAGATACTCCCTCTGTCTTAAAATATAAGAACGTTTTTAACACTACATTAGTGTCGAAACGTTCTTATATTATGGGACGGAGGGAGTAGAATGCAAAGCGAGCATGACATTCTATGTGTTATCAGAACTCACGTGCTCATTTCTCATCAAATTTTGGCCAAAGCTAACAGCTGCGCGGTACCGCATTGTGCGGGCTTTTAACACGGCAGCAGGGCGGTTTGTTCTCGGATTTTCGGGGCGAAAGCGCGTATGTTTTGCAGCTAGTTTTTCTAGATGCAGCCCAGAAGGCCGACTGGATGCTACAGAGGAAACAAGTTTTGGGCAAGCATGTGTTGTTTCGGCAGTTATTTGTTTCTTTCCCTGGGGTGTGCAGGCGGATTAGACCTTTCTAAACACGTCATCGTCCATGACATTTTCACTGATGGGATAAGCGGAGAATATCCGAGTGACGTCCTGAAGACGCCAAGTGTGACCGGTTCAAATGCCCTGTTAAGAATTCAGATTGCCGTCTCATGCGTCTGTCTCTATTCCAAGTTCTCATCTCCGCTCCACATGATTTTGTCTGCAAATTTACCGGTAGGTTATCTACGTGCAATATATGATGGAAGGACGCCGATAAGTGTCACACGTGTAGGCGTTAGAAAGTCTGCTCGCACATTTTATGTGGTGTATAAGGAGAACAGCCCACACATCTAGGTGTGGGCAAAACAAGTAATGTCGACATACCTCCTCCCTCCTGATCCCTCTCACGCGCATGCATGTGGGCAAAATAGATAACCCCCACACGCCCCGTACTTCAGGCCTCGTACCTCGTGGTCCCGCACGTCCCGTGTGACAGTCACCGCGCGTCCCGCAGTTGCCATGGTACAGACCTTCGTCCATGTTCGTTTAACTGCAGTTGCCATGTCGTTGAACTTCGGTTGCCATGTCGGACAACTACAGTTGCCATGGTTGCTCAACTTCAGTTGCCATGTATGATCTGGTCTACTGCAGTTGTCATGATTTCAAAACTTTAGGAGTTGCCACCCACTAACACCAGACAGTTGCCATGTAGCACTACAAAAAGGTATCACAGAAAAACATGTTCGGATAAAAGAGAGAGTTGCCATGTAAAGAGAAAGAGTTGCCATCTGCTTACGTGCACCTAGAGCAGTTGCCATGTACCATGCAAAAACACAAGGCAACTCGGATAAAAGAGAGTGCCATCTGCTTACAAGCAAAGTTAGGGCAGTTGCCATGTACCCTGCAGAAACACATGGCAACTGCCAGCTTTGGGTGTGGGCGAGGAGACGGGGGTGTGGGCGAAGTGATAAACGCCCACACACCAGCCCCCTCTGTGTGCGTGAAAACTGATGTGTGGGCGAATTACTAAATGCCCACACACCAGCCCCCCGTGTGATTAAAAAGGACATGTGGGCGACCAGATGAATGCCCACACACCAGATTAGTCCTACGTGGCACACAAAAACTATTAGAACGCGCCAAGACTCATGCAAAATTGATTGGTCCATACGTGTGGGCGTTAGTGTTTTGATAATGAAATTATGTGGGCTTATGCGCAGATTCTCTTATTATAACCAGAAAGAGAGCGATGTAACGATCTGGAAATAATTTGTCACCATATGATGGTGTTTATTGGGAGCGACTGTCCCTCAACAGTCCTGATATTTTTTGCCGTTCAATCAAATATGCCGTTGGATTCAAATCCAACGGATGCCATTCATCCTCCTCCTCCGTGCCACCCCCTGCCTCGCGTCCAGCGAGTTCATGTCGGGGCTCTCTGCCGCGTCACCGTCTCATGGCTCCGTCTAATCTGAGCTTGAATCAAATACTAAAAGGCCCCACATCTGCACTTGTCAAGCCGCCAACTCGACTCCGTCTTCGCAGCGATCTCTGGCTCGGCCTGAAGAGCTCGCCTCCTGCTCGGCCTGAAGAGCTCCGCGGCTGCGCTTTGGACAAGGCAATTGGCGCCTAAAAAGTTACAGGTGCCTGTCAAATACTTCCTTCCTTCCTAAATATAAGTCTTTTTAGGCATTTCAGATAGATTACAACATACGGATGTATGTAGACATACTTTAAAGTGTAGATTCATTTATTTTGCTTCGTATGTAGTCATTTGTTGGAATCACTAGAAAGACTTATATTTTGGAACAGAGAGAGTATTATCTCTGTATCAAATACTCCCTCCGTTCCATAATATAAAAACATTTTTAGCACTAGTGTAGTGTCAAAAACGTTCTTATATTATGGGACAGAAGAAGTATAAGATATTTTTGTAGCAGGTTTGCTATTTCACATCTAGATGTGAAATAACTATCTCACATCTAAGCCCACAACCATTGGATCTCGTCCTGTCGTCAAGATTCGCGCTAGCTTGTTTTTATCGTTGTCTTTTTTTTAGAAGAGTTTTTGTTTTTTTGTCGTTGTCGTGCGCCCCGCTCGTGTCGCTCGTCGTTTTCTGTACACGCGGCCCATCTTGTTAGCGGGTTGTTTTGTTTCTGCGTGTTTTTTTGCGGGCCGCGTTGCGTTGCTGGGCTCGTGGGCTGTTTTCATCTATTCTCCACGTTATTTCTTTGTGCCGAAGCATTCAGTTTGGCCGTTCCCCATTCCTCTTCCGCCGTCTCCCCATTTTCTCTCTCGCAGCTGCTACTCGAGGCGCAAGCGAATTCTGGAGAGGGAGAAGTGAGGGAGACGCATCGTAGGTAGTCTTTGTTTGCTCCTTTTTCCTATGTTTTTGTCCTTTGTTCCTTTTGCTCACTGATTTTAGCAGTATACATTTTGGAGAAGTGAGGGTTCGTCCCCAATGTCCCAAAATGGCCCCAAATGTCCCCAATTGTAGGTAGGGTTCATTAGCAGCTCCACATTTTTTTTGGTTTCTTGTTTGTTTGTCCATAGTTTTTAGGGGGATTTTCAAGATGCGAGGGGGATTTTTCAAGATGGTAGTGGTGGGTGGGGAGGGGGAGTAGAGTTCGTGTCTAGATGTTCAATTAGATGGTAGGATTCCGTTCCTTTTTTCAGCAATAAGTTGATTTTCATTTAGTATTTTTCTGTCCAAATCGATCGGAGATCCATGGGGTTGTAATTTTTGGGTCGCTAGGTTCAGAAGTGTGCAGTTTGTCAGTTACTTAGTATGTCTGAATATCAGTTACTAGTTACTAGTTTCGACAGTTTCGTCAGTGTTAGCATCTGTTTCAAACTAAAATTCATTTTTGCTAGCTATGTCAGTCAGTATAACTACTCACCTGCTACATGTGTCAGTGTCAATGGTTATATGATATCTTTTTTTTCAATGCTATCTATGTGAGTGTTTTTGTTCA